>JAHPZR010050717.1:17500-25623 GCA_019787425.1 Platygyra sinensis | reverse complement strand
AAAAATACTGGCGTTTCGTCTTGAAAATCCTAAGTGAACCAAATTCTGTAGTTTACACTCCTAAGGAAGATGACAAGCATCTCCGACCTTTTCACAAATTAAATGCATAGTCCACCCTACCCCGTTAAATACATTAAGATTATATAGTCGGCATGTTACGCGATGTTTAACATGGGTAACAAATAATACTGTGTTGAAATTTACCGTCAGAAGTAGCCATTTGCAAAAATAGATGGCGATGAATATTTAAATAATCAGAGAAAACCGGAATCCCGAATAAATGTTCTGAGCAAAAACACCAGTCATATTTATAATAGCATTCTTACTAGGATATGAAAGTGATTTTTGAAATTTTGTGAGTTCTATCAATGAAGAAACATGTTACAATTTCCCAGAAGCATCAACACGGGAAATGTGCTTGTGATTAATCATTTCCGAAAATAACTTGCTTTTAAAATTTTAGCGAGTCTGATTTTGCCAACTTTGTTGAATTAAGGAAAAACGTTGTTGAATTAAGGAAAAAAAAAGTTTCTAATTAACTTAAGGATCAAAATAATTTGTTTTATCGCTGGAATTGTAACTAGATTTTACAGTTCACAATGACATGTACGATATCACTGAACAACTGGTTAGGTTAGAAGTATTGTCAGTCAACTGATCACTTAACCCGGCAAAGCTCGCCTGGGAAAACATGGGCCAGGTAGCGTTAAAGTGATATAGTGAAATAATGAAATAATGATATAAAATTAATTGGCAAATTTAAACGCCTCAAAAGTCAGTAGCTTTTGCTACCAGAAATTTTACCAAACCAAAATACTCCAATAATTCCAATCAGAAAAGCTTAGAAAAAACAGGTGAGCTCACTGGAATAAACTCATAAAGCTTACTTTGTTTATTATCCCATCTCGGGAAGTGAAGTAACTGTGGAAAACAAAAATTTATACGAGGACATCAGTCGTATTGTTAAAAGCGGAATATAAAAACCTGAAAATTTAAGTGTGTAGGTAATCGGATGTTTTGCATCTATGGGAAGATTACTTTTCCATTCTGGTACCGCGATTGTGACTGTCTTAAGAAATCATTAGCCAGCAGTGACTTTGCTCATCAAATTTCCTGTCAATTCCTTTTTTATGATGCTGGACATACTGGGGTCAATTGCTTGAGTTTGTGCTTTACTTCTGCTAATAGTTTTTTTTTTCAAAATAAATTGAATCGAAATTGCCGCTACATGAAATCAATTGCAAAGGAAATTGACCACTTCACATGGCAGTCGGTCCTTAAAAATACCCAGCAAAATAAAATAATTGCCTGGAAAGTTACTAGATGCAAAAATCAACGTGCAGAATTTAAGAGTGTTGATTACAATTTTTTTCTTTTTCTTTTCTTAAGTAAAGGTTGCGTTACATTTCTAGATGTTTGAACTTAAAATGAGAAAACTAAAGATGAACTGATGTAAATATCTCTTGGATAACTGGGCGAGAAAAAAGAACAAAGGCAAGCTTTACATTTTTAGGAAACCATCTGGCACATCGACTTTGATTTTCCAATTATTTTTGCGGATATAAAAAATAAAAGAGTATTTAAAGGTAAAAAGGCGTTCAAGCAAAAAATAAAAATAAATTAAGTAACAGCACTAACTAACTGCTTCGGGAAATGCTTTGAGGCCAACATATATAAAAATTTAATGGCTGAGGTAAATGAAAAAGCTATTGCACAACTCATAACATAACGTGCACCATCTTCAAAACAGGTGCCTGGCTTAAAACAGGATTAAAACCTCTGACGTCACATAAGAAGCAAGATTCGACTATTAAAAAACAACATTAAGCCATAAGAGAGCGTATTTTCCACTCGGTAAGGCAAGTCTTGAGATCGAAGGAGTTATGACAAGAAAGAGTAACGTAGAACCAAAACAGAACCGAGTAATGAGGAAAGTTATTGTGTGCAATCATCAATTTTAACAAGGTGTATCGATCATGACAGCGAAGAATACAGAATCACTCGGTAATTCCTCCAGTGAAACCAGGTCAGTGTTTTTTTGCCAGGAGTGGCCCCAATTCATCTGGGACATGAATCACACAACTTCTTTTAAGATTATTGCTGCCATCACGACCATCGCTTGCCCCATTACCATTGTGTTAAACCTGCTGGTGATCATAGCAGTGAAGAAGAGAAGGGAATTGCAAAAGAATTCAAACATCCTGCTGTCTAGCGTGGCCTTAGCTGATCTTTTGGTGGGTGCTGTATCTATGCCACTGTCTATCACGTTAGACGCGTTAGTTATCCAGAGAGTTTTAGTTGCTGATGTTATCTGCACGATGCTTTTTGTAAATGCCTCTGCACTGTATACTGCTTGCGGTGCTTCATTTTTTTATTTGCTTATAATTGCTTGGGAGAGGTATGTGGCCTTAGCGAAATGGACAGAGTACAAGGCTATTATTACAGCAGGCCGTGTAAACAAGTACACGAGAGTTGCATGGCTGTTGACAGTATCAGTGGTTGTTCCGTTAGTTATAATGGAAACTATTAGCGTTCGTTATGAAATTGTATTAGTCGTAGATGTCATTTCGAGCATTTTCTTGTTTTTCTGCCTATCAATTCTGGCATATTTTTATGTCAAGGCGTATCTCGCAGTTCGAAATTTGAACCGAACGCGAATCCGCCCACTGAATGTTTTGGCCAAAGGAAAGCTTGAAAGCAATGTTGCTTACACGACTTTCTGGTTGACAGTTTTCGTTGGTATCTCAATTTTGCCGATCTCCTTCGTTCATCTCTTTCAAGGAGCTTTACCTTTTTTCCGCCATATTTCTACTACGCGATGGGCAGAAACAATACTTCAGTTAAACTCTGTGTTCAACCCACTATTGTACTGGTATAGAAACCGCCGCTTCAGGAAGGCTACATTGGAGCTGTTAAGGTGCAGAAACAGGCCAGCAGCTCGCACTTCGCAAAGTCGTTGTTCCATGGCAATGGTGGCATCGCTAGATGTTGAAAAGCTTCAAAACAAGCAAAGAGGCGCCCGATTATTAAGGTCAGAATCTGTCGGTGCTATGATGAGCTTAGACACTTTTCGACAGAGGCGGAATGAGGCAGTGAAGGAAAGACCCTTGTCAGCTCCAACAAGGGTAACAAGCGACCAGATCTTCCGCTCAAAACAGTGCAATAAACTAATTGTAACAGTTCAGATGGAAAATGCCCCAGAAAGGAAAGACATTCAGCAAGAAACTGAATTATCAAAAAACACCACGAAGCTTGGAAGATCTCGGTGTCATATCGGTGGTAAAATTGTCATGCGCTCAACTTCAGTGAATGAAAACTCTTTTGTCGCATTAGCAAATTCGCATGGAACTGCGCCAGAGAGAATTATCCGGCGATCCAGATCAGCTATGGACCCTGACTGGTAAGAAAACCTACGGTGAATCCTGACGAAGACAATGAATTATTACCCTAAATAATTACTTTTAATATCGGTATAAATTAACATATTTACGTTCCATTGAATTTTATATAAAGTTTCATTTGTGCAATTTTGAATTTTTGAACAACATTAGAACAAATTAGTGAAATAAATTGAGTTTCGGTTCATATACACGGTTGTCTCAAATCCTGGGTATAGCAGCCAACATGTAACGTTTTTTGCCGCACTGGCATGTAAAAATTGCCGAGTATTCTATTTTATAGTAACTGGAAATTTTTTAGGGGGGGGGGGGGTTCTTAAAAACCAAAACTTTTAGAGGAAAGTATAAACTAAAACTGGAATTTGCAGAGGGTTAGGTGGAGAGGGCACAAACCAAAAACCCTTTATGGAAGGGATTTGAATATTTTTCTGAAAGGTCAACGCATTTTGATTAATATGAATCAAACCATAAATAAAAGCTTGCTAAAAGCCAATGTACTATAAATATACTGGAAAAAGTGTATGTTAACGTTGCTAATTATTAATCACAAATTTTAGATGGCCTTCATCCTCGTCGCCAAGAAGTGGAAACAGTTGCCACACAAAGCTTGTGAAATGAAAGACTGTCGTGTTCGCGGAGGCAGGCTGATGTGTTCCCAATAAAGTGACTGGCCTTTCCAGGCCCACAAACAACGCAATATTGACTAGCTGTCATAATTTGGCTTTGGCACGCAGGGGCAGATCTAGGGGGAGGGTGCAGGGGTGCGCACTTCCCCTGAAATAAAGCCTTCTTCTTCGTATTCGCTTTTAAAATTTGTTCACCTCCCCGGTCAGTGACGTCATTCCTTAAAGGTGCACCCCCTCCTTAAAAAAATCCTGGATCCGCCCCTGGCACAGGTAGCCTAAGAAAAGTAGTCGCATGCTAATAACAGTTGAAAATGTAAAACTGTTTCTCTGGAATTTAGAACTGAGACTTTTCTTATTAACATATCTTCTGTAAAGATATCTGCCTTTACGTTGTGTTTCTAGGTAATTTGGGTCATGACGTTTTAGCCCATGTATATGTTACGTAATGTTTGTTTCCTGAGCGATGGAAACGAAAACAAGTCAAATGCCCATAAATTTTCTAAAACAGTACGAAAGCCCCGTTAACACTGCCTATGGCCACATTCTGAAATCACAACCTGTATGGCCCTTTAAGTTTTACTACTAATTGCTATCTTTTGGTGTTTCTGTTCTTTAGCTATTTATTTTGTTTACTTTTTTATTGTATACATGTTTAAGAATTATTTGTTCTGTAATCTATTTTCTTAATTAAGTGTTTAAATGTAAAATGTAAAATGCCTCTTTTCTGACCTTATATTTATTTTAATTCATTAATGGTGGTAATCCAACTAGTTTGGCTCTTTATTTATTTCGGGTGAACAGCAACTATATGTATTTTTAATTTATTTTCTGTTTAATTTGTAATTAAGGTAATTTTTTTACAGTTCAAATAAACCTTGTTTTTTTACAGTTCATTAATTTGTTAATACTGAAAATACTAATTGATGTTTAATTTTTTTGGTAATTTATATCTGTATTCCTGGTGTAAAAAGTTGGTTAAAAGAGCGATTTTGAGATATCTGTTAAGACATCAGTCAATTTAGACCAATCATGAAATTTGCTCCTAGCATAGCCCGTTAGTGACCGTATTAGTATGTATTATGATTGTATCGGAAATAGATGCTTGGGGCAAACTGAGCAAAAAATGCAGCAAGTTTATAGGAAAACTTGAGAGGTCGACGCCCAATAAAAATAAAAACACTTCGCAGCATTTGGTGTATTATACAGTGGAACTAACGTACACATATAAGCAAAACGTGCCAGGTCTTTTCGCGGTGATAGAAGCTTACACATTTGCAAAGGATTTTTACTGTATGATGTACTGTTCTTAGCTGCAACTTATGTTTGCTATCGCGTAGACGCTTGATGTCAACGAAACCCGTGCTGATTAAATTCAAAATTGGAAAGTGATGCTATAGCGATAGGTTTGATCTTTTTTATAGCAGTGTGCATGCGTTAGGGCGTAGGGGAAACAGAATTGTCAAAAAGGCTACTGCTGCTTTACAGAACTGTTTGTCGCCAGAATGCTTGAAAAACAAAACAGACCAAAAAGCTCTGTTAATTCTGAGTACCAGTTTAAAAGATACCTAACAGGAAAAAGCCCGTTGTCATTTTTTTTAAAATGTTCTTTCTCGTTAGGCTCCTTTTTAGCTAACTCAGTGCGCGTTTTTTTTTTTGTGTTTGGAAAATGACCTGGAGGAAGCGGCCGGCTTGGCATGAATGTTTGAGTAAATATTACCGAATATAATTAATGTTAAAATCTTACTTAATGTTATAACTTTTTAGTGATCTCTATGCCAAAAGATGGTAAATCACAGTAACAAACTCCTCAATAGTCCGCAATTTGTGAATTAATCCAAACTCAATTCACGTATATTCACTTAGTACAGGTAATCGCGTGAATGTGAGTGCAATTTGAAAGATTTTCTCATATCACGAGTATGGTAAATCCTAGCCTGCGAACAGGTTCCCAGCGAGGTCGGAAAAAAAAAATCGGCTAGCGAGGCGAGTGTGGGAGTCGGAGCGTCGTGACTCCGCGAGTGAAGCGAGTGTGCACTCCCTCCTCGCCAGACAACTCTCGGTTCGTCCCGCTCGCCCTAGACTACACTCGGCTACACTCGGCTATCTCCTAAACCCAACCGGGAGCCTGTTCGCAGGCTATGGAAATCCTTAATGAATTGCACTTGAATTCATATGATTATTCATTTTTTAAATGACTGGGAAAATCACAAGAGCGCGCGCGTTAATTTGCACCGCAATGCAAATTAAAAACCAACTATAAATTGTCCAAATTCTCAGCCAATCACTAAGAAGTAATTTTGTCAGTTATATAATAAATACGCAATATGAAAATATCTAAGAACAGTCAGGTACTAATTGTTCACCACAATCTCTGGCAGTTTTTTAGCAAGGCTTTCTTAAAATGATGAAATTCAAGTCAACTGTTCAAAATTCATACCTTTCGAGCACAGTTCTTACCTTGGGAGGTTTGAGCCATCCGATACTGGAAATGAACAGTAGCATCTCTGTTTCATTGAAGCACATGCGTGCTGCAAGCGCCTCGGCAAAAAGCAAAATTCTTGTTGCAGGAATTCAGTATATCCTCTAACAGACGTAAAAACAATTCCAAACCTGAAGCTTTTAAACTGTTTTGTAATCTGTGAATAGACAACGGCAAAACAGATCTTAGCTTGCTGAAACTTTGAACGTGGAGAGGAAAGGAACTCCAGAGAAACACAAACGCCAGCGAAACACAAACAACAAATGTTGCACCACTTACATAATTAGAAATTTTTAAATTGCAAATTATGCATGTCAATTTGAAGTTTTTAAACATTTTTGGCCACGCACCACCGATCTCTTTGAGTGTTTTTACTTCATTGGTTTGTCTTTTCGATTGAATAAAGTGCGAGATATGTCAAATTTCCAGTCGGAGAATTTTTGCGTTTAAACAAGAAAATGTAATGTTTGACATTTCATAATTACCCTGTACAAATCTTTTTTAAGTAGAATCCTGAATAACTGTCTGTTTCGATGGCGCGTTTGTGAGGGAGAATTAAATGATAGGTTTTTTTTAAATAAATTAAAAACGTTTTCGGTTTACAGATGGTTTGCAACCATTCCCGAGAGACTTGAAGACCCTGGTGGCCATGTTGGATGACATTGACAATAAATAAACAATAGCCTCCATTTGGCGCGGAAAATATGCTCGGGTATTTGTCTGCAGACATTATCTGTTCCGAGAAGCGAACAGTTTTCCGAGGGCATTATTATCCTTTAAATATTTTTCCCAACGCGCGCAGTTTTAAAAACTGGGAAATATTAACTTCTTACTAACCGAGCGCGAGGGCCGTACTGGGGAATATTGGCCCGAGGTCGTGGCAGTACGGACCGAGCGCAGCGAGGTCCGCACAAAAACGACCGAGGGCCAATATTCCCCAGTACGGCTGGAGCTAGCTAGGTTAGTAAGTAGTTTATTTTAAAACGCACTTCCGGTTCAAATGGCTTCCTACGTGTGTTTTTGATGACGAACAAGCTACCACGAGTTTGAAAACAAATTTAGTGAACCTAAATCATGTTGATTATAAACAAGGCTTCAAGAACGATTTGTAACGGAATTTGTCAACAGCTGCAGTTTTTTGAAATTCGGAAAATGGTTTCTGTTGATCCTGCATGGAATATTCTAACTTGCGCATCACAAAATATGGATGAAGAAATGTCAAAGTTGGTTGCTGTGAAATCATTCAAACATAATTATACACAGCTAATGAGGAGGCAGTCTTAGAGTCAATCCTCCGTCTCTCTCGATAACAGTTCGACACTTCTTTTCAGTCTGGACAATTCTGCGCTGAAAATTGGAAATTGTTGGGCTTGTACTCTTGTCCGTGTTTCCTGCATTTGTTCATAAAGAATATTTCAGTGGACATCGGAAGTGGTCAAGCTCCTTCGCAGGTAGGGTTTTAACTCTCTCATTTGTCATACCGTTACCTAACAATTAGAGGAGAAGAGTTTTCAGATCAGTAGCCATCTGTTTATTTTTGCTTCTTTATAAAATTGTCAATAAAATGGCGTCCTGACTTTCGCCGATGCCATGCCAGATTCAGTCTCTACATTAGACGTT
>JAHPZR010050717.1:0-15000 GCA_019787425.1 Platygyra sinensis | reverse complement strand
GAGATAAACCATTGTCACACTCTCCTATGGTCGCCTGTAGCTTATCTTTGATGAACCCTAAAGAAGAATAAAAATTAAAGGACTGCTTTTAAAATGGTTTCTGTTTGCAATGATGTATTTTGCAGTCTTTCATATCAATTAAGCTCAATCAAATTATCAGGGTTCCTTGCAGTATATTATGTTGGCTTATTTTAGCGACGATCCCCCCCCCCCCCCTCCAAAGTTAATATTCATTTGGCTGAAATTCTTCCTCACAAAGTAATATCTTGGTGTATGATACTGTACTTCTCCATTTTTAGAACACCTTAGCAAGAGAAAAAAGTTAGCTTTGAAAGGTCAAACTTCGAATGCTCAAATTCGACCAACTAATACTAGTTTATTACGTGGTGAAATCATCCCAGATAGTTCTATGATGAATTTATGGAGGCAAAAAATGAGAATTTGCCAACTGACCTCAGAGTTTCTCTTTCTCTTCCAGCAGTCTGGATTGACTCTCTTGTGTTCATCCGCCAAAAGCTTGGCTTGTATAACATACTCTCTTCTGTCCTCTTGTTTCATGGCTTTCCATTTGTCTCCTAGAATCACGCTGATTGCTCTAAACAAAGCAAACATTAAACTTCTTTGAGGCCAATTTCCACACTTTAACAAATCAGTAATTAACAAGAGTCACGTTGGACTCCAGATCAGGCGGTTTTGATTTGAGACCTGGCCGGGGCCACCGCGCTGTGTTCTTAGGCAAGACGCTTGATTCTTGAAGTGTCTCTATCCAGCAGGGTTTATGAATGAATACCCCCCGATACACCAGCATCCCAAGGAGGCGGAAATACTGAAGAGGGGGGAGAAGTGGGAGTCGACATACACGTAGTAGCATAGAGATAAGAGCCGGTCTATGGACTACAACGCTCGAATATAGACTGCCTTTACCTTAACGCATTAAATAATACTAGGCAGGCTACGAAATCCGAGATTAAGGTCATTCCCCAGTATTGCATTGCGCATCCCTACTGCGCATAATTTCTCGCGTCATTAGCGCGCGCTCATTAAAAAATGGCGGCTTTTTCTTTGCGGCTGAACCTCGTCATGGAGGTAAGTCGCCGTTTTATCAAAAACGAGTACGGTGACCTATCAATTTTTTCTCTTGTTTTGAATGGGGTAATAAATTTCTTTATGTAAAATAAATATGGCCAATTCTCAGTGTTGAGCAAGAAACAATCGTCGAAAACGTGAATTTAGCAAGTAATCGTGACTATAATCATGGTACTATTATAAGGATTTATAAAAATCGGGAATAAACAAGGTGCTGTTGCTCCTAATCGAACATGGGAACCCCTCATTTTTATTTCAAAATTTAAGTTCCTATAATATAAACAATCAATAGGCAAAGTGTGACAAATATCTCAGTGCAGGTTCTATTTCAGTGGAATGACCTTAAGCCAGTTTTTTATCCCCGTGTCTAAATGCAGTCAGGGTCAGTAAATGAAGATTCACTCACTTTGTGGCTAAAAAATTTACAATTTGTTCTTGGCATCCTTTTATGCAAATCAGCCACAAAACTGGCCTATCTTATGCTTGCTTTAACAAAATGTTTATTGAAAAAGTTTGATACCAGGTAACAGTAACAGGTGTAGTCTCTTTTACAGCTTCTGATTGGCTTAAGGCCTACATGTCTATGTGACACGCTCTCTAAAGGCTTACCTGTTATCTTTACCAGGGTGAGCCTGGGTGATTTCCACTCGAAAGCGTTTAGCAAACAACATGAATGCGTTCATTGGTCTCTTGGTGAACTGATGTGTGTTCTTTCTTTTCACTGGGCTTGAAGGACAATGAGACTCTGATAAAAGCTTGGTTCGGCGGTGGTTGTGTTCTTCTTTAACCTGCCATTAAAAGAACGTTTTCTAAACTTTTTTTAGTTGCGAAGGAGTACACTTTTGTTATTTGAATGGTTTTTGTCTCAACTGGGCATCTCGCAATCGCGATACTTTGATTCAGAAACTTTGGCCTATTTAGCAAAACATACAATTCTTTTCTCTGCAAAACTATGAAATTAGGTGATTTCACGCTTCCTTAAAGTGGTACTGCGACCAAAAAAACAATTCTTTTTTTTTTTTTTGGATTTCAAAACTATGTTAACTAAACACTAACTGACCCAAGTTTTAAATTCTGATTTTAAAAAGGTACCTGTTTATTTTAACTGGAATTTTCTTATTTATTGGTCCGCCATTACTAACTTTAAAATCTTAAGAGAGCTGGGTCGAGGAGAAAATGACGTCGAAGACTCACTAGTTTAAGAATGCAATGCGTGTGTACGCGGCTGAATTAATATGCAGCACGGGAGTTTCGGGCTTTCAGACTTCTAAACCCGTGTTTTGCATATATAATAAATTGCGTTTACATGCTGAAATCTTAAGCTAGTGAGTAAATGACGTCATTTTCTCTAGATCCAACCCTCTGATGCCCTGTCGGTCAGTTTTGAACGTGAGTAATGGCGGACCGTGAAATCCAAAGCTTACACTCAAAATAAACAGCCTTCGGATAAAACTCAAAGCTCAAAATTTTGCCAGTTAGGTGTTAAGCGAACACACTTTCAAAATCTGAAGAAAAAAAGGAAACGAATTTTTGATCATAGTACCACTTTAAAGACTACCAAGGATCGGTGAGAAGGAATGTCAGTACTGCAAAGTGTGTAATGCACGTGCAATGATGACATTGAATAGTAGCTCGGGGTAACGTAACGTAACATAACATAACGTAACGCAACATTTTAAATTAGAGTTCCTTACCCCATTTTGAACTATGACAAGTAGTTTCAGTCCTAATTAAATCTTTTTTAGACATTTCCCTCAAACTGACAAATCTCTGGTGCTAAACTGGACAGCTTATAAAGGGCTGCGTCCGTCCAAAATCCCTTATCTGGTTGTGAAATCTGCTGGAAGTATAACATACCTTAGCCATGCTGCTAAGTACAAGTGCCGCTGTTGAATCCATAGCGGTGAATTCAGACCTAGAAAATGAAATAAAAACTTTTAAAAAGGTGCATGTATAAACAACATGTAGCACAAGCGAGAAAGATCAGAAATTAAGGTTTGGAGCCAAAATTCCAAGCTAAGTGGACTTACGACTTTTTGTCGCCTATACGTCGAGTTCCGTTAAAACTTCCAATAACATCTGAGTCATGTGGCAACACACAAACGTCACCCCTTTGTAAGGTCTGACAGCATATCCCATAACGCAATTCAGTCGCAGCAGGTTTGAGCGAAGCCCAACTTGACCTGTCTGTTCTCCTGACAAAGAATGGATGGTCAGCGGAGATCTCCGCTTGCAGGCTCGTTTGGTCGTTACACGATTTAAAGGAGACGATGCAATCCTCCTGAAAAAAGATAAATTAAAAACAAAACAGCACATGAGACGTTAATAACTTCAAGTACGTCTTCGGAAAAGAACTGTAAATTAGTTTTGGACTGTAAAGTGGCTCTAAATTAACACTGGTTTTTGTACCATGATTTATACACCTTGGTTTATATACCTTGATTTATGTACCATGATTTATGTACCTGGGTTTATGTACGCTGATTTATGTACCTTCGTTTTTATGAACCTTGCTCATCTGATCAAACAAGACGTCATTTACATTCATATTCAGACCCACCCTTTTCTCCCTCACCTCTCACCGAAACAGAGAAAATTCCTGCGACTTTACATCTATGAAGCATCTTATAAATGTTAACTATCTGAGGGAAACAATAAAGGGAAATCTTCACAGTTCATCTACTCAGATGCAAAGCTTTGTTATGGCAAAGGACGTGGGCTCGAAGCGTATTGACAAGTAATATTTTTGTTTTTCCTATCAGCTTAACGTACATGATGTCTCATTCTAAATGGTATTTTATTGCAAGAAAAATTTGACTTTGGTTCCCGCCATAAAACAGTGCCACTTTGCGGCTGACACTTCTTGTGATAGCGTTGTTTGTGTTGGAGATTCTGAACAGGTTTCTAAAACCCGCCGCCAGTTGCTTGTCATTAAATCCCGTACAAAGAAATACCTAAGTGTTAACAAAAAAATACGTAACTTCTAGCTTCGGGAATCTTTTCTTACCAACTACCGAGGCCTGTAGAAGAAGTGAGAATTGGCGGTTCCGAAATTCAGCAGGGACATGGGACGGGTTTCAAATTTTAACCAATCGATAAACTGACACCACCACATGAAAGTCCTTAAGCTTAAGGCCTTAAGCTTAAGGCCTTAATGAGTAGAGAGAGACCAAGTTATGGACCTGGAGATATGGTTCAAAATCCATATAAACGTCTCTAATTTTGAGACAACGTCCTCAGACAGACAGACAGACAGACAGACAGACAGACAACCTTTATTTAAGCACGATAAGTTAAAAAGCTGTGCAGCTTGTGGGGTCGTGCGTGAATACTAAAACCTAAAACCTAAGAATAAAATATGTACATAATGAATAACAAATTATAATCAACTATTTAAATTAAAAACTAATACTTAACTGTGTATATATGTACATCGTTAAAAAACCTTAAATCCCCTAAATATAAATGAAATCTTTACGTCTAAAATTTGTGGTAGTTATAGAGGTCTCTTTGAAAGTCAACTCTTTAAAAATGTCCATTGAACGGATTTTCTTTTTCAGGTTTTTATAACTTGTGCTTGAAAAATTCTTATCATTAGAAATTAAAATATTCCACAACACAGAGCCTCTATGAGCAATAGAGTTTTTGCCGTAGATAGAGTTGAAACGAGGCACCGTAAGAGAGTCTGACGCTCGTAAAGAGTAACCAAACTCCTAAAATTTCTTATCAGTTTTGTGACAGCTGTAAAACCCCGTCATGCACCTACTATTTGAAAGAAGCTGAGTTGAAAATCGCTATGTTTGCCAAATTTTAAAGAGTATCATGGAAATCATAGAAATTTTAAGAGTTGATGTGATTTTGGGGGACGCTCTCTCAAAATTAGAGACGTTTCTCTGATAACTTGGTCCCTGTTCAGCCTAAAAGCATCATACTTGGTCAAATGACCAATCTCAACATGATCTTTCATGTGGTGGTGCCAGTTTATCGATTTGTTAAAATTTGAAACTCGCCCCAGTTCCCTGCTGAATTTCGGAACGGCCTTTTAGGTTTTTAATTAAGCAACATCGACACGTGCCATGTCAAAACGTATTCTGATCACCGAAGATTATCCGAAGATTTCTGAATATAAGTCGAACTTCAACCGAAGATTATTCAAATCAGTTCGACAGATTTCCGAACGCTTAAGGAACATTTGCAAAACGTTTGAGAAATGTTGCGAAGATTACTCGGGAATCTTTTAGGAACTTCCAGAAAAGTCTATCAACTTGGCAATTAGTGATATGTCTTCCGTACGCAAATTATAGAGACACTAAAATTGTTATTTTTCTGCAGATGAGAATAAAGCAGTTTTGCTCAATGGCCCAGAATAAAGAAATAAAATTTATACAACTCTCTATCTCAGCATTTTCTTTTAGCTCATTAAGATTTGTCAGAAAAATTTCTTCAAAGGTGACGCGCTGACAAGAAAATCTAAGTCTTGTTTTTATGTTTCTTATCTGTCCCCCCAGTCGTGGTCTGTTTCAGTGAGTGTTTTTAAGAAACACCACCGCAGTCCATAAGATCCAAAACCTTTTGACCTTGGATATGTTTTTTTATAGATGATATAACATGTTCGCACGCAAACGTTCTTTAATTGCCATGTAATGAACATGTTTCGCGTAACTATTGCGCGAACCCCAAAGGATATCTACTGAGTGGGCTACACTGCGGTTGTATAGGACTTTGCTCTTACGCTTATGAAAGCCGCCAAGCATTAGATGGGCGAGGACATGAGGCACGCTACGTTGTCTGCATTTCCACTAATAGGACTGGTCCCCCCCCCCCCCCCCCCCAAAAAAAAAAAAAAAAGTGAGTTATTTTAGCATAAAATGTCTGTCTTTTTTAAGATACATATTCCTGTAAAAAAAAACCGACAGGTCTGATGAAAATGGAGGCTTCTGAAAACGGTTTCAAAGTGGAATATAAATAAAAACGCATACTTTTGAAAATGCTTTGTTTCTAGTGTCGACCGATGAGAAAGGGAGGCCTTTGAAAGCGGTACCGAAAAAGGTCGCGTCATATATTGTTCTTTTTATCAGAGTTTCCGTTCGTTTTAGTGTCAGTAAAAGGCAAAAACGTATCAGAAAGTATGTGTTTTTGAATGAAAACTAATTGGTGTGCACAGGTGAAAGAAAACTTAAAGCGTTTGTATATGCGGTCTAAAATATTTTGATTTTTTTTTTGAGACGACAACGGATACTTTTAAAAATGTGTTAATTAATACGGTCGGGCTTTTATGGTCAGTCGTCTGATGCGTGATGTAAGTTCCTTATCTTAAAACAATAATACTTTGTACCAAATCAATATCAAATCAATCTTATTAGTCGTAAAATAAGTAGCACATAGCTTTTTTAAGCAGCTAAAATTCATTCAAGACAAAGGCATTTCGAGAAATAGATTAAGTATCGCTATTTCTTTCAAACACTTATATCTGCAAAAACTGCGCAAACTCGAGAATTCGAGGATTAGCAAACACTCTATAATTATGAACTTCATACTATATCAAAGTTTTGGTCAAATCCATGAGAAATTTAACAAATTGACGTCAGTTTTTTTATGCGTCTGTCCTGTTATTGATCATGAATTTCGTCATCGCATTGTCAAAGTAGCTGTGGATCCACGAGGCGATAGCTGAGTAATTCCGCAGACTACTTTGACAATGTTATGACGAAATTCATTGTCAATAACAGGACAGACGCATTAAAAACTGACATCAATTATGCTTTTTACGATAACAAATTGTCGCATTGCCCGCTCTCGCTCGCTGACGCGTCACATGAATTTCAAATTCATGTGTCTGTTCGTATATGGACAACAAAATTTACCCAATGAGCGCGCGTGAATTTCTGCAGTTATCGTAAAAACGCTTTTCGCTTTCAGTGTTCACTCATGCATAAAGAAACCGCTATGAGATGTCAGGTTTGTAGGTTAACTCGTTTATCTATCTAATTGATTATCGCTCTCGATTTCTATCGCGTGATAGTTGACTCGGACTACACCCTCCCGCGGTATAGAAATCTCGAGCTCATGATCTATTAAAATTGTGATAAATGTAGTAAATAATATGTGTAAATAATATAGTTATGCAGCACATTCCCGTGGTATTTTACGTGGTATAAACGCTGCATAACAAGTAAATTCTGAAGTGCGATTTTAAGACGGAACAACATTAACCAGGCTCAAAAATTATACGTGAAAATTTTTTGAAGCGAATGACAGATTTTTGTGTTATTTCGGGTATATCATGTGTTGTGCTTACGTATGCACTATACCAGAGTAGTTTTAGCTAGACTACAGACCTAAAATAAGGCTAAAATTAAAGCCTACTTCTTGCCATGAAAAAAGAGTTCTGCCAGTCAATTAGAAAAATCATGCACGAACATGACCGACAAGTTGGTCACAAGCGTTCATAACTAGTTGACATTCGAATGCGACAACGTGAAAACTGGTTGTTAACTGACATTTGTCGAAGCAGTTGAGTTCCTCTTTTGTAACGAAATCGTAAATTACAAACTTAGAAAATATAATATCTCTTGCGTACTACACCCACAAGGAACTGAGACAGATTTGGCATATGTCTTTCTCTTCCAAGTCACCTATCACATACCATTTGTTTGACGTTAACAAGTTGAGGAGCTGGATTGTCGTCTTCACGGCGCCTGGCATCTGCGTTGTCACCGCTGACCTCCCGCACCAAAGGACTCTGGGGACTGGTGGCAATCACTGCAAACTCTGTCAGCAAGTTTACCTCGGGACGTAAAGTTAGCGCCGGAGGAACTTTCCGAGGTTTTGTAAGCATTATTGTTGCGTTTTCTGTATAAAACAAGCAAATGAATAATTAAATAGATAGGCATATGTGTGACGCAAAGTCATAGAGAAACGCGGGCGCACAAGACGTCTTTTCCCTTTTTTCGTCCTCAGAGCCTCCACTTCTTTTGGTCACGTGTTAGGTGACTCGTGACGGCGACGTTTTAAAATAATTGATAGGGAAGACGAGACTGTTCTTTCCGATGATTGAGAACAAGAGACCGCCTTGGTTTAATAAATTCTTGCCATAACATAAGATAATATTTACTTATTGTGATCACTGTAAGCTCGTCAGTCACACTAAAAATAATACAAAATGGCTTAATGATGTAAATAATTGCCGAGAGAGGAATATCGTTATATCATAGATTTATCTCTGGGCAACCTTTTCCAGGAGAGGGGCCTCATTGCCCGTTAAAAAAAACTCCATTTGAAATCGTTTGGCTAAGGCCAAGGTGAATTTACTCTCCGTGTGTCCAGATTCTAATCTGCGCAGAGGCGAGTAAAAAAAGCGGCTGTAAATAAGTTGGGGCAAGTTTGTAATCAACG
This sequence comes from Platygyra sinensis, assembly GCA_019787425.1. Lineage (NCBI taxonomy): Eukaryota > Metazoa > Cnidaria > Anthozoa > Scleractinia > Merulinidae > Platygyra > Platygyra sinensis. The sequence goes on along the minus strand of JAHPZR010050717.1, from coordinate 6,519 downwards.
TTTTTGTTCCTTCCGGGTCGAGCTCACGTTCCTGGTTTTGAGTTTCTTTTTTTGCATGTTTGTGGACGTCGACCCCGTTTCAGTCCAAAAAACATGCAAAAAAAAAACAAACAAACACGCGGCCAATATTCAGCCACCTTGACCTTAAACAAGCTTAGTCAATAAACGGGATAACGCACAGGATAACGCCATCTTGCTTGCTCAGATAGCCAATCACAGTGCAGGATTTGATTCAAAACATGCAATAAGTGTAACTAAGTTCTTGACGCTCTTTGCGCAAGAGAATTTTGACAAAACGAGGGGAAATCATTCCCTAATTTCACGCGACACTTTCTTTTTTAAATCGAATTCTTTATTCATAAGAATTTAGCATTCAGGGCCGGGTTGTTCGAAAGCCGCTTAACGTTAACCCAGGATTAAACGTTAACTGAGGCAATATTTTTTCTTGTTTAAGAATGTTTTTCACCTCTAACGTTCGCTGTAGATTGAGATTACTGCAGCTCAAAACTGAAGGGCAAACATTATAAACAGATTACCTAACCAAAAAGTTACAAAACTGAATTCAAAATTCTCGCTAACCCTGGGTTAGCTTAATCGGGCTTTGAACACCCGGCTCAGGTGACAGAAGATGGCAGATATTGCTTGCAGCAAATCGTAAGCCCACATAATTGAATGAAAACACCAGTGGCACTTTAAAAAATAAACGATGACATTACTGCAATAGACTGCAATACCGTTTCATGTGTCGACTTCTAAAAATATATTCTTCGTGCCATGGCGTGCCATAGATTAAAATAGATTGAATAGAACAACTCTTTCCTCGAGCGGATATTAGCTGTTAATGAGGCGGCTAAGCAGGTATAAGCGGTTATTATTGAGAATTGTTTCCTGATCAACGATCTGATTAACTTTGTTCTGTGTAAAACAGTAAGTTCACGTGACTGTTAATTTTACTGTGGATGCCACCCGAGGCATAACATCCTTGATCTGTTATGTTTTCTTACAAGAACTGAATAGAAAATTCTTTGAATCTCGTGGTTGAGCAGGCTTTTTTGTGAAGAGCAGTTTCCTTACTGAAGTAATAATCATAAAAAAACTGCAAATGATTTTAACCGGTGAAGAATTACATGAAATTCAATCTGTCTTTTGCTAATTTATCATGACTTTAAAAAGCTCGTTATTTTTCTAGGCATTAATCCGAAACTCGTGCAAGACACCAGGTAGCCGGATTGTACACAAAAAGTTTTACTTAACAAAAAACGCTTTGCTATGGGATAAATCACTTTGAAATTTGCAATTACATCCGGCTCCGTTTACAGAGTACGTCAAATTCAAAGCTGAGAACCTAGCTATTAGAAGATGATCAATTCTGGAATCAATATAATCAGTTGTTTAAAAAAATGTCGCGGAGTTGAGCTATTATAAATGGAGATAACAATTGTTCATTTAAACGTCGCGGTTATGGGTTATTTGAGCAGACATTTTAAGACGGCCATTTGAAATTTCGAGTCCCATAGTCAGGAGCCCTGACACAAAATAATCCTCATGGCGGGCACAGAGGTTTAATTTCGTAATACTCCTTTAAATTGATTAGTTTCTCGAAAGCTCTATTCGGCTTAATCCACTGGTTTTTTTTTCTTTTTTAAAATTGATCAACGATATCTATCATCGAATTAAAGAGCTCGGAGTTAAATTTACGATGTTTTTAACTGATATAGGTTGTTTGGCCTGGGAAAACATTTCTGTAAAAACTTAGGGAAGCTCTCTTGCTGCCAAGGTCATTAGTTGAATCTGCTATACATCTTCGGAGACACATCAACAGTACTCAGAACTTAGGTCCAACGATATCGTTTTAATCTAAGAATGTCACCCGAATGCAACCAGAATGCAACCGGAACACAACCAGCACATAACCAACGAATAGTTTGCAATGCACGACTATTTAAGCAGAAAACATTACACATACATTTGACAAGGTTTGATTGGCTATAACGGAATTTGTCGTTTACAACATCAATAACTTAAGAATACAGGTAGATAGTCAGAGTTTAACAAAGGAATATCGCAGGTTGTAATTACAGCCTCCACTTATTATAGATATGATGTACAACAACTTATAAGAGCAGGTGTTTGTTGGGGTTAATGAACTGGAAAAGAAACCTGTAACTTAGAAATGCTAAACAAATATATCTATTGATTATGTTGGATGTCAGCGAGAGCGAGTGTGTGAAATATACTAAATAGTTAGATTTCTCTCCTTACAAAACATCAAGCATGAAGTGTACACACAATCTTCGTCGATCGCTGTATTGACTGCCGTGTTCTCTTCTGTATTTTCTGTGGCATGGTTTAAAATACTGTAGTTGTGCAACGCTCTCTTTTGGTAAGGCATGCAATATCTAGTTTTCACGTGTATTTCCTCGTGTGCACACAAAAAGCACTTAAGCGACCCGTGGGATATTCCGTGATATGGCACTCGAAAGCATTCCATAATTAGTATTCATGCCATGTCATTAAGAATACAACCAATCAGAATGCAGCAAAGCCGTTGTACATACGACGCTATCACATACAACCTTGTGTTGGTCATATCGATTGTGTTGGCGACTGTATTTTCTATGACATGGTATAAAATAGTTATCCAACGCTCTCCTATGGTATACCAATGCTTATCCACATGGAATATCCCAGTTTTGACTTGTATTTCCTCGGTTAAACATTCCCTTGTTGGTATACCAAAAAAAAAATACAAGCGACAAGTGGGTTATTTCAATGCATATCACCAACGCGCTTAAGGGCGAGTCAAAGTACAAATCACGAACTCTTTTTCACATGTAAAGGGAATATGACACGTGTTCTCGTAAGGCTAAGAGCACATACATGTAGCTCGCTCATGCAAACTTGAAACTTGCTTTCTCGTTTCAATAAGTTTCAATAACTTCGTCTTGGACAAATTTCTGGCCCCAGAAGTTTCGGTTATTCCATTGTCAAGTTATTCAGCCTTAACACATCAAAACGGGTCTATTACAAAGCTATCATCGACTGTCTGGCAAGCTGCGACAAATCAGCCTTTTTCCGTCGCAGGCACTACATTTATGCCTTGCAAAAGACAGAAAGACAGAAACATTTCACACATGAAAAAAAAAAAAAAAAAAAACTGCCGAAGGCAGAAAAAAGTTTCATCTTCGTCCAACACACTAGATGATTATTTTAGTTTTCTTAAAAGCGAAAGACATATGTATCATCAGTTACGTAATCAGACGCTAAGTACTTGACCTTAAAATAAAGGTGTTGAAAAATTCTTTCTCACAAAAAACAAAGGATTACTGACGAAAACGCGAAATGTGCTGGTTTAACTGTTGAATTTAACCAACATTACAAAACGGGTAACCTCTGGCAATTCGATTAAACAGCTATTTCTTTCCTTGTTTAACAAAGTAACAATTTTTCTAGTAAACTATTTTTACTCAAAACACACATCAGAAGTTGCTCTAAATAAGCAAAGACTTGTTTGTATGCAAGGGAAACTGCATGGAAATTATTGTTAACTTACCCTCCATTTCACCGCTGCTCGCCATCTTCATCCTGTTCACTTCGTTAGAATGCACTTTACCCAAATGGTACTTCAAGCCATTGGAGCCCTTGAACGATTTGGTGCAGTTTCTATAACGGTACGGTTTAATTTGTCGTTCTTTAAACGCTTGCATCGGCCTGATCTAAATATCTGAAATAAAAAGGACAATTATCTATCTACAATTGCAACTGACCGCAGTGCCCTTAGGTATAATGCAACCAAATGACACCAAAATGGGGGTTTTGTAGTCTTAAGGCCACCCGTCAAATATAGTCACAGAGATGGGCTATGACTTATTCTAATAATCACATGCTTTAATTGCGGAAATCTGGAAGATTTTCCGCCCGTCCTTCCAGACTTGAACCCATCAAAAATAAATTAATTACAACATGTGCTGCCGAAAAACTCTTAGGATTAAAAGAAATAGGTTAAATCTAGTCGAAACGAAAACATAATTTTAGCAAATTCTGGAACATGCATTTCGTAATGTTAAGATAATTCCTCACTTTTGCACTGCGCATCCTTTCTGCGCATAATTTATGGCGTCATTTAGCGCGGTCTCACGCATACTGAAAACATGGCGAATTTGCCTTGATATTGAGCTCTGTCAGTTGAAAAATGGCTATAGCTCACCAACAAGCAAGGGCGTCATTTAGCGCGGTCTCGCGCATACTGAAAACATGGCGAATTTGCCTTGATATTGAGCTCTGTCAGTTGAAAAATGGCTATGGCTCACCAACGAGCATGGGCACTCCACCTTTATTTCCAGTCATTGTAATGAACGTATCACAAGCTTTGCATGAGAAAAGATTTATCTGATTTCTATTTCTGAAAATTGAATAAATAAGGAAAATAGCAGATACACCGTGGTCTTTTCTAGTTTGCCGTTTGGTAACCATGTCAAGAAATTTGCTTCAAATATTAATCAAGACCTCAGATTTCTGTCTAAATCAAACTTATAATGTTTATTTGTGTCCGACACAATGTATTGACTGTACTTTAATGCGTGTTTTCAACAGTCTAGGTTACAAAGATTTTACAATTATTACTGAAAGCGCGTTCTTCTGTTAAGCATTAAAGAATGCCAAAATGGCGCATTTTCAATGCCTCAGTACTCCTTAATGAGCACGGGCACCCCTGTTTTTCATTTCAAAATTGAATTTCTCATATGATAAAAATTCAGTGGACAAAGGTTGAACGAAAATCTATTGTCAGTTTTATTTCAGAGGAATTAACCTTAAGTAAACATACGTGAAAAACGTGTACAGCTTGAGAATACGGTTATGCAGTATTCGACCATTAAATCGGGCAGAAAAGCTGTTCAAATGGATCACGGTTATTTAAATATTTTTTTAACGAAAATTTTCATGAATTTCTCAAATTTAAATAAAACAGACTGTATGTACAGTTTCGACAAACCGTCTGATATGGGAGTTAAAACCCGTTTGATCGGTCTTCCCGGAGGAATTCTTATTTTGCGGTCTGCTAAATGTAGAAGTGACTGGTTCGATCCGTGCGTGAGGTGTTGGGGGTCGCGGTATTTACTTGTCTGCCGGACTTTAGCAGTAATAAAAAAAAACATTCGTGAAAAACGTGTACAGGTTGATAAAACCATTCTGCTGTATTCGACCCTTAAATTGGCAAAAAATGCTATTCAAACGTATAGTTATTTAAACAGTTATTTAAAGCAAATTCCGATGAATTTCTCAGTGAAACTTCGACTGTATGCACAGTTTCGAAAAACCGTCTGATATGGCATTTAAACCTGTTTAATCGGTCTTCGTGGAGGAATTTGCGGTCTGCTAATTGTAGAAGGGTCTGGTTCGATGCGTGCGTGAGGTGTTGGGGGGTTGATGTAAGCGATCTGCCGGTTTGGCAGCAGTGTCGACTTTGATCGAATTTCATAACAAGCTGGCTAAAACCAATGCAGAGACATTTTAAAATTCAACCGACACACTGCTGGAAACGAAACAAATTCAAGCAGTGATAAAAAATAAAAAAAATAAAGCAAAATATTCATAGCTCATTGAGTGACACATTTTACTAGTCTTTGAAATCAAATTACGTCACGAAAATGAAAGTTTGAAACACAGTCTCAAACTCTGTGCCTGAGAAGTGGAAAACATTTGTCTATTCCAGGGTTATACAAGGAATTCGAAACCTTTCTTACGTTTGTGTGTGATCCCGTATGGAATGTATCTTTCACCTCACATGTAGTCGACACCGAAGGCTAACATATCTGCGCATGCGTTTCGAGCAAATTGTTTTGTTCTTTAAAGGCTGGTTTTCACTAGCGCATAAGCATAAGCACAAGCCGACATACGCAGAAGCAGTAAGATGTTGATAATTAACACCTTTTGTTCGAAATTTCCCTAATAAAAGGCGCTAATTATGAAGATCTTACTGCTTCTGCGTATGTCGGCTTATGGTTATGCTTCTGTGCTAGTGAAAACCAGCCTTAAAAGAGTAAATAACTGCAAGGATGAAAAGTGATTTGCCAAAAGATATACGATGTATGTAGTTTTGTTATGATTTCTAACCTCACTCTTGAAATAATTTAATTAACCAAACATTCAAGTCTACACCTAATGGCATTATTAGGGAGTTTTAGCAATGAAGACGGCGACGGCGGGCACGAAGGCTTGCAAAAAAAGTATTTATATTTTACCTTTGAATGTCGCAGCTGTTTAAATCTGTTCAGTAGGTCTGTCGGTCTAAAAACTGGCTCAAGCGAAACAAGCACGGACAGCGTTTAATTCGAAAAGAAGATACCAATTAGCCACTGCGGTTCGCGTTCTCCAAAATACGTAGCACTTGGCCATTTCACGTTGTTAATTTGTAGAGGACGGCAAAGAAATGTATCAAGATTCAAAATGCGCGTGCACAGCCATTGTTTTGCTCATTAAACCTTTTGTTTGGTGACGTTCCCGTTGCCGTCGAAAACC
>JAHPZR010050715.1:7500-22476 GCA_019787425.1 Platygyra sinensis | reverse complement strand
ACGAAAGGTCTTAAACGAGCCTCGCGCGCTTCACACTCGATGATCACGCTTACGGCGCTTCGCGCCTTCCGAAAACGACTGTTTTGCAGTCTACCTCCTGTAAGGTTCCAGGTGTCCTTCTTGTTTTGTGAAAGCCATATATATTTTAAATGTGTCTCGTAGAAATCCACGAGATGCATTGTTGCCGCCATCAACAAAACAATGCAAGAAACAAAACGAATGAACACCAAAGACTTGTTTTTTGGTGGTGTCTCTGAAGAGTCGTTTTGAACGGCTCCGCAAAGAGCCTTTTTAAAATTTTCTTTAACTTTCCGTACGAAGGACGAGGAAAAGTTTCAAGTTTCTGATTTTACTTGGCTGTGATCGAGGACGTTACAGAGTATGCGAGGTTTCAAAATGACTATTTCTGGAATGATAACAGTTTCATTGGACGTGAGAATTGTGAACGTTTTTGTTTTAACTGCGCGATTTGAGTGCGTTTAAACACTTATACGCTTTCGGGCACTGCGTCATTTTTTTTCCGGCGATAACGTCTCGATGTCTGTAGGTTAGGAAAACCTTGCCAACCAGGAGCTCTGAAAACCCAATCACATGCCAAGAGGTTTGAGCCAATCAGGTGTTAGGAGATTTCTGAGCGTGTAGGTGGTGGGCATTTGAATTATGAGGTTGGTCGTAGGAAATGTGAATATTTCCAGGAGCTCACTATCGTATCTGGGAACAAGTCTAAGAACTTGTACACCAAGCGTCGCAAATGCCAAAGAATTTGGGCGAGAACCAATCCTGCAGGAACAGACTATTAAAGAATTATTAACACGCGCAGAAATCTCCTAACACCTGATTGGCTCAAACCTCTTGGCATGTGATTGGGTTTTCAGAGCTCCTGGTTGGCAAGGTTTTCCTAACCTACAGACATCGAGACGTTATCGCCGGAAAAAAAATGACGCAGTGCCCGAAAGCGTATAAGTGTTTAAACGCACTCAAATCGCGCAGTTAAAACAAAAACGTTCACAATTCTCACGTCCAATGAAACTGTTATCATTCCAGAAATAGTCATTTTGAAACCTCGCATACTCTGTAACGTCCTCGATCACAGCCAAGTAAAATCAGAAACTTGAAACTTTTCCTCGTCCTTCGTACGGAAAGTTAAAGAAAATTTTAAAAAGGCTCTTTGCGGAGCCGTTCAAAACGACTCTTCAGAGACACCACCAAAAAACAAGTCTTTGGTGTTCATTCGTTTTGTTTCTTGCATTGTTTTGTTGATGGCGGCAACAATGCATCTCGTGGATTTCTACGAGACACATTTAAAATATATATGGCTTTCACAAAACAAGAAGGACACCTGGAACCTTACAGGAGGTAGACTGCAAAACAGTCGTTTTCGGAAGGCGCGAAGCGCCGTAAGCGTGATCATCGAGTGTGAAGCGCGCGAGGCTCGTTTAAGACCTTTCGTTCGAATATGGACCGTCGCTCGCGTTCGCAAAAAATACGACTGTTTTGCAGTCTATACAGGAGGGTGCTAATGGGGGTACCTAGTTATCAGTTAACTACTACTTTTTCGGATAATTCTCAGTTAACTACTAGTTTTTTGGCCAGTTGTCAGTTAACTACCAAGTCTAGTTTATTAACTATTAACTTTCATTTTATAGCGAAAAACATTGCATCATAACCTGAATTTTCTTTACTTGAACACGCCAATCAGTTTTGGGGGTCGGACTTATACTAAAACCAAGGTATAAATTATATGAATTTACATTACCTTCACCCCTAGTGTGAGTTATAAGGAACAGACATTGAAGGAAATAATGTAATTATCTAACCGAGGGAAAGTAGTAGCTATCAACTGATTTTCGCTGTAAGTGTGGAAGTTGAAATATGGGCATCAAATAATGCTGACCTGATAAATTCAGACGTTCAAATGCACGCACTGCTCCTCCCGACCTGGTCATGCATGTCTTGCTCTCTACTTCACACTCAACTTCATCGTCTCTTTCCGAGTCTGAATCGGTCTCGTACTCATCTTGTTGCTGTATGTCCTGTACCTGCACCTCAGGGACATCAAGGTAGTTTACGAAAGTTTAGCTAACTGCTTGCCAGGGGAATGATCTGACTGCTCAATGGTTTCAGTGACAGGGACTAGGCGTTGATGAGTCGTCAGGAGTTGTTGGCTCCGTATTAAACTCCGAATGTTCTGTTTGCTTGGGCTGAGTGTAGACAGCTGGAGGTAAAGATCCAGCTATATCTTAAGTTTTTTCGCTTCTTACAGTTAGTTGTCGATCAGGTCGAAAGTTCATCTTCTTTTGTCATTGTTTGCACCGCTGAAAGAGCCATGGTTGAGACTGCTGACAAAGGCATGAAAGTATCAGGAAAGGGATAATAGGACTTGTCATGAGTGAAATACTTTGCAGTCCACGTCGTAATTCTTTTGAGAGAATCCTTCACTATTGTTCCAAAGTCTTGGGCGTAGTTTAAAGTACGGAAAGTTTCGTGCTCAAAGTGGTGAAACCACGTGTAGGTTTTCCACATGCGTTGTCTGAAGTGCCAAAAGCTCATCTTGGCCAATGAACAAAGCATTCAGTTATAGAATTGATATTTTTAATCAGCTGGTCTGTTCACTTCTTTACGTAACATGGTGAGAGAATCTTGGGTTTTCTTGGAAACTGTACCTTACGGAAAATTTGTTTCTCTTGACAAATTGAAGCGCCCCTTCACACTAGCCACAATTCTTTGCACCTCGCTACAGACTTTGTCGACGTTCTCTTTCGCTTCCCTCAATGTTACCTTTTTCGCAGGCGTACCTTTTTCGTGCCTTCCAAAAGTGTCATAAAGACATCCACGATTTTTAAGAAATGTAACTGTTTTTGAAAGGCCGGTTACGAGCTTAATAGTTCCCACTGCAACATCAGTTACAAAAAGTGATTTCTCGTTAGTGAAAATTCCATGTACTTCAGTTAGACGAAAGATGCTGCTTTCCCTGAACCATCAGAATTTTCTTCTTGGCCAGATCCAATATGATACAAGTCACCGCATTTTTCTCTGGTACGATGTAACTGAGTCACGCAGCGGAACAGGTAATTCGCCTAATTCAGTAAATATGTCACTGGGTCACGCAGCAGGACAGGTAAATGTCACGAAACAGCTTCGCTGCCAGGAAAAAGACTTTGTTCCTTTTATTAACAACAACAATCGTATTCAGTATAATAATAGAATGTCACTTAACTGTTAACTTTTCATTTATCAGTTAACTACTAATTTTTGGGCCAAATGTCAGTTAACCACTATTTTTGGGGCCAATTTTCAGTTAACTTTTAACCCCATTAGCATCCTATTACAGGGCAGGTGTCAGAGAAAGTGTAAAGGAGGTAAGTTTCTAAAGAAACTGTGGTGCTCCGTCGATGGAGAGTATTCGCTCCGACGAAGGGCTAACCCTCGAAACGTCATCTTTCGAATCTCTTTACGGTGGCCAATGGGAGGGTCCTGATCCCGTGTTACCGCTCCTTTTTCACGATAATCCTGCATCTTGCACAGTTTTTTCATCACTATCCCGAATCTCGTTTTTCTGTCCCAGAAAAATACATTAAAAAGTCACGCGAAACGCCGCTCGGGCCGGGAGCGAAGAAGGACGGCTGTTTTCGCAGGCTATCTACAGTTTGGTTTGAAAGGAGCCGCTAGAACGTTTCTTTGGGGCGTGATGATTTCCCGAATTCCCAACACACAAGCTAAAAACTACCGCATCCCAACATGCCCAAATTTTCCCGGGGAGCAGTCAAATCCCGGATCCCGTCAAGATATTCATCGTTTTCCCGACTCCCGCACCGCGTTTTGGCCAAATCCCGGATCTCGAGAATACTCTTTTAGATCCTGAAATTATCAATCCAGTCGATAGAACCAAATTTTCTTGTCAGAGAAAGTGGCCTACAAGCCTGGCCTTCGCAACCTTTCCGAAATTGTTAGGAGGGGGGGGGGGGGGGGGTTGATCTGCAGCTGTCCCCTGCCCGTACGCCCAGGCCTACAGAAACGGTCATTATTACATGTCATCCACCTGAACCACCTTCCAACTACGTAAAGCAAACCAACATGAAAACTAACCAGTCATGTATAAATACTGACCAAATAATCCCAACTTAACGGGGCTCAGTCACGGCATCTTGAGTTATTTTGAACATCGAAAAAATAACCGTTAAATTGAAAGAAACCTAAAAATAACACTTTACAAAGATAGAAAAACATCAAAGAGATAATAATAAAACATAAAGGAACAAGGATGGTTAAGGATGGAGAAGATTGACACGGATTGCAAACAACCAATTTGAAAAGTTTAGCTACGCTTTTCAAACGTGACTGAGCCCCTTTAAGGTGGCTGAACACAGTTTTTGATACCTCTGTTTCATTTACCTTTGCTTCTAAAACCCTTGATCCTTTGGTCGCCAAAAATGGCAGCAAGCAAGTTAACAACACAAACTTCAACTTTTTGATAATTAAGCTGTCGTATGTGCCGTTACCATGGCAACATGATTAATTATAAACAGGTGTTTAAAATCGGTTTTGTTTATTTGCAGAAAATCTAGTCATTAGATTTTCTTTATAATTTGCATGCAACAAGCTTGTAACGATACTCACATGTTAGCGCTATTTTAATAATAATTTAACAAACAGATCTTTAATTATCCCTCATTGAAGGTTCACTGGCATATCTTGAATTTCCTTTGCTAAATTTTAATTTTTTTTTAATCCTCCAGTTATTTATTTCCTAAAGTATTTTCGCTCTAAATTTCGTGAAATTCTAATGAGTGGTTCTCGAGAAATAGGCGTATCTCCGAAAGTCAATTTTTCACTCAATCGCAATTTTTTCGACTTACTACGCATGCGCTGCATTTAACTGGGTTCCTTCGGTAACAAACAAAAGCTGGAAATTGCTGGGTTCTTTGCATCGTTACCTTTTCTAACGTATCTTTGTAATGAAAGACTAAAGCCATCAATACACTGCTTTCAATTATAGAGAAAAATAACACAGATAGTGCGAGTGTTGAGTAAATAAAATGATCGCTCTATTGACGGCTTGTTTGTTTGTTGAAATCCTTGTGCACGTGCTGAATTGCATCAGCAAAAGCGCGCGCGAAAACTGTGTTCGGCCACCTTAATTTCCAGTTCTCTCGGCTGAGGTAGTTTTATACTTACACACTGTCAAGAAGATATATTCAACAAATTGACGTCAGCTTTTTATGCGTCTGTCCTATTATTAATCATGAATTTCGTCACAACATTGTCAAAGTAGCTGTGGATGGTTCCGCAGATTACTTTGACAATGTTATGGCGAAATTCGTTGTCAATAACAGCACAGACGCATTAAAAACTGACATCAATTTGTTTTTTACGATAATTGTCGAATTGCCCGCTCTCGTTCGTTGAAGCATCGCATTACTTATAAATTCATGTGTCTGTTCACCTATTGACAATAAAAATTAGCCAATGAGAGCGCCAGAATTTCTACAGTCATCGTAAAACAAACACTCGAGACAGTGTTTCAACGGCAAACACCTAGAAGTTCGTCAAAAATACTCTGCTGCGCATCTGCACGTCGTGTTTTCAACTCTCTTCTCGGTGTCTGGATCGCCCGATAAAACAATGTGTTTGATACAGTACCTCAATGGCAGAAACCAAGGCAACCATGCTTATTCCAAATTCTCATTTATTCTTAAAACAATAGGATTTTAAAGTTGTACGGCTATACTTCAGTGCTACTCCAGGACTCCTGATCTTCCAAATAATTTATAAACTACCTGTAACAAACTGTATGTTCCCTGCTCTCCTACATTGACATTCTTTGGGTTTGTCGCACACTCCGATTTGTTGGAGAGGTTGAGTGTGTGACGTAAGACGTACCAAAAGAATCTAAACATTGGAGACAATATTTTATTACGACAAGGAATTGATATCCTTGTGATGACCCTCTGTAAGCAAAATTCTCCAAGTCACAGATAGACTTTCACTTAAAGTGAAAACAAAAGTAACTGTTAAAAAAATGTATCTAAAACTGTGATGTGTAAAACATTTCAACCTATGATATTTATGTTTTGAAGTACAAAAATTCTTGCTTGTTCGTTTTCCTTGCTTTGAAGTTGGGCTCCTTCTTGTAGAAGAGAATTTGCACACTTCAGGTCATCCTATCATCCTATAAAAATAGGTACACATTGTGTATGTGTATCTTCTGTTCGCATACACTATCATATTCCTGATAGTTGTTACTTTTCTGAGGAGTCATTTTGTTTAAATTAATGAATTGGTCAAGGTTGCTGCTTTTCCGTCAATCATGTCTGCCCATCTGTCAAAGGCTATTAATAGATTTCAGCTTCAAATTCTGCTTGGTTTGAAAACACTTACACTTAATTATGAAGTGGCTTCTCAGTGCAAAGCACGTCCTAATACTCCAATCTTTGTGACTGTGTTCAACATTAATTTTTATTCCTTTTGCCCAAAGAGGCACAGCTATTAACTCTCTATATGAAAATCTGGTGGTACATCCAGACTTCATTCTCAAACGTAGGATAAATTAGAAGTCGAATCACTCTTGGGATTGAACTGGTAACAATAAATTTACTAGAACAGGAACAAAATAATAATCTCTATATCCCTAACATCTTTGAAAGGGAAATTTCTTACCACACAAGCTCAACGAAACTATCTTTAGCGCATACAAAAACTCAGTCGGAGGATCAAATACCAGCTTATGGCAAACACAGGTGTACAAGCCAGCAGCTTTCCTGTTGAAGCTGTTTAGCAACTGATTGCACCATACGGAAAAACAGGATAGCAAACATTGCAAACTTTATGAGAGTTTAATATAGATAGGACCCTTTGCATGCTTTGATTGGTGAAAAACCCATGTTTTATTAGAGTATAAAGCACAGAAAAAGAATGTTTTACTGTTTTGTGGCATAAAAATCTATATCATAAAGCAAACCCTAAGCCGTGCATTACACTGTGAAAAAATTCTCCAGACATTTGAGAGCACCTGAGAAATGTAGAAATTAAGCACGAGCTGCAGGCAAGTGTTTTCTACATTTCACTCGTGCTCTCAAATACCTGTTGTGTTTTATCACAGTGTAATACACGCCTTTGGGTTCATTATTTGTTAACTAACCGAAGACTTGCCATAAACAGGGCTTGTTACACCAACTGAACTATCTAAAGCCATGGTTTTCACTACGGCATAAGCACATGAGTAAGCATAAATCTTACTGCAAGCATGCACAGAATGGATTATTGCCTTATTTTCAGTTCCATACCTCCTTGATACACAGTAAAACAAGATGGCAATATGATCTTTATGCAGCTTGCTCTCACACCATATATTATTTTGTAAGCATAAGCACAAGATGCTGATGCTTGTGCTGACACTTGTGTTGTGGACATCCTCACTACTGTTAATAGCTTATGCTTGCAGTGTTTATGTCATAGTGTAAACAATGTCACTCAGTTTTCCTCGTTCCTCTACTCAATAAACTTAGGCAGAAAATAGCTGTAATATTCTCTAATCAATTGCTGCATTAAGGATTTAAAAAAGTGGCTTTCAGCACTCATTACCATCTATGGATAGAAAAGGACCTTGTTGTTTCGTATAATATTCTATAAATTTAAATGGACCTCCTGGTCTATCGGTTTGTTGTTGAACATGCACCAAGGGTAAGTCTTCTTAGTAAATAAGTTGATACTGCTGTTATGTCAACCACGTGACTTTGAATGCTGGATTAGCCAACTGCAGGGTAATGTCTAAGGGGAAAATATCACAGTTAGCAAAACAATAATTGAGCTAAGGACAGTGATACCACTTTTTAACCATTACATCCACAGTGAAATACTCTCTCCGTTAAAAGAATATGCTGCAAATATCACAACTGTGAATAACTCTAGTTTGTAACAATGCAAATGAAAGCTACCAAGCAAGGCTATGCCTTTTACGTGGTACGCTACTATTCAAAAAGCTATGCAAGCTGATTTCATGTCAGTAGATGAAACTACTGTTAGTGTAGGTAGCCATTCAAAATTGTTCAAACACTTCCATGCTACAATATATAAACAATAGTCTCCATTTGGCGTGAAAAATATGCTCGGATATTTGCCTGTGGGACATTATCCGTCCCGAGAAGCCAAACAGTTTTTTTGAGAGCGTAGCTCGAGGAAAACTGTGAGCTTCGAGGAACAGATGTGTCCCAAAGACAAATATCCAAGCATATTTTCGCCCCAAATGGAGACTATCATGTTTATTATCCTTCAAATCTTTTACACAATGCGCGCAGTTTTGAAAATTGAGGTATATTTAACAATTGGAACTACAAGCCCGAGTTTTTCTACGAGCAGATAGTCAACGAGATGCAGCTGAGTTGACTATCGCTCATAGAAAACGAGGGCGAGTAGTCTAATTGTTTTAGTATAAATTTACCGTAGTCTCATTGCATAAAAAGAAAAAAATGTCAAGCAACGCGTAGAAAATAACTGTTTTATTATGTTACATCAAGTTTCAAAACGTGATGTGTGATGTGGCACTGATGCGTAAACTGTTGACTATCAGCAGATAGTCAACGGTAATATAGCCAATCAAATTCCACGGATTCATGATAGACTACGGTAAATTTATACTTATCTCGGATATCCCCCAGTTTTAGCTGGGGGATATTCGGTCACGTGACGTGTTTAGACCAATTGCGCGCGCGAAAAGATTTGGTGGATTATAATTCACAATAGAGCCCACTTCATGACCAACCCGTTGATTTGACCATCTTGTTAATCATTATTAACAACTTTTTTTAGCCTGAAGAAAATGTTTTAATCACTCATTTCCTCATTTTAAGAGCTGTAAGGAATTCCCTCAATACAAAGACATTCTTTATGACCCAAAGGAAGTCTAGCCTGTGAAACCAGCTGTCCTTCTTCGCTCCCCGCCCGAGTCACGGGAAACGCCCACTCGGGCCAGGAGCAAAGAAGAACGGTGGTTTTCGTAGGCTAAAGGAAGTCTTGTTAAAAGAGTAATTTTCTGACCAAAACCACCCACATGATGACACAGGGCTTACAAAATTTTGTCTCTTGTACTTGGACTTACCAATATTCTCTTTTTCTTTACAAGAAATAGAATAGCAACAGATTTCTCGATCTTGAATGGAAGCCAAATTCCTGTCATGAAGTAGAAGATTACAAACATGGACAGTGAGTAATGAGCCTACAGTAATATGCCAGCAACCTCATCTGAAGCAAGTCAACAAATCAAGCAAATAAAATTTAAACCCATGACATGTACTTGTACATAGTAAGCAATAATGGGCACTTTCCATTCGACCAGAAATGTTGGTTTCAATTCTTGGTCATAACAAGTGACACAAAGGAACTTACGTAGAGCATTTCCAGGAATTTTCTGGAAAAGAAGAAAAACTTTGCCAAGAAAAAAAAAAAAAACAATTTTTTGAACACTTCTTTCTGGGAAATTCTGTTCCATTTGATTTTCTTCCAGGAATGGCCCATTTTGCCTTTCAAGGAAATCAACAATAATATTCTTGGATTTTTCTGGAAATTTTCTGGGGACATTTTGATACCATTTGCCCCTGTTTTGAAAGTTTCAGAAGTTTTGGTTGAATGGAAAGCAACTACTGTCTATAGGTGGATACAGACTACAAATAAGACAACAACAATGACAACAACTTTATTATTACTTGTCTATTTACAATTTTCTAAAAATATATACACATTACACCTAACACATTTATTATTGAAAATAAAATATAAAAAACAGCGTGAACCCACAGGTAGGCCTAAGCCAGTCAAGGGTGGGCCACATGTATATTTATGTTAGACCAGTAATAAATAAGATTACTATTCAACTACTAAGACAAGGATTATAAAAAGCTCTCTTCACTTACAATCTTTCCACAAGTTCTTTTTCATCTAATGAATTTGGAAGGTCTTTTTTTGTTTCCCAAAACCTAAAACCTAAGCAAAAAAAAAAAAAAAAAAAAAAAAAAAAACACAACAAAAATTAACACAGAATGAAAAAACACTGTTCACCAAAGCAGTGATTTTCGTCAAGGTATGTACAGGCACTGGGCAAGTTGACTGGTTGTGAAGATTTTTGTCCCACTGGTTTTGACAATCTTGATGAAAGTTTTCTCTTATATTAGAAGTTCAGTTCACATAGTTTTGCCCCTCCTACTGAAAACATAAATGAAAACCCCAGCCTGTGCCTCTAGAGGTGTAGTTACAGTCACTTGATTACCGGTTTTATATTTTGAGTACCAGTAAAATAAAAAACTTCAGTGACTTGTTTCCTGACAAAGTTAATGTTAGTATTGGTCACTACTTACTGGAATGCCTGCTAATTGGGGTTTCTCTAGGAGCCCATGAAGTTCATTTCTTGATGCTTCTAGTTTTTCGTGATCTGCGGCATCCACCATGTATCTGGAGAGAGCAAACTGTATTTACACACCAAGATAAAAGTGCATGACTTGTATAATCAACACAAATGAACGAAATATTATGGCTAGAGTCTGCAACTCAGCTCTTAATAAAAGCCAAAGACACAGTAAACATTTTATTTATTTAATTTTACTTATGTTATTTTTAATTTAGCTTTTGAAGAACTTGAAAAACATGGGGTTGAGTTTTTTGGCGCCTGTTTAATCAAATACTTTACCAAATAGGCCGTTTGTTTAACACCTCTAACAATATCCTTTCCAACCAATGCTTTCCCTAAAATCGGGAGGGCTGACCTCCCAAATATCCCCCAAACCTAAACAAAGATAATCACAAGTAATCAAACAAACCTCCTTTGGGGATGGCCAAAAACCAATCATAACAGTAAAACTTGTGTTAACTTGTAAAGGGGTTTGGAAGGGTGGGGCCAAAAAAAATTCCTCTTGAACAAAGCCATGGTTTGGGCCATTGATATGCAGTTTGGGGTATCCATCCTAACCAATATTGTAACTCACCGTGTCTAATTCGAGCCCCCCCGAAAAAAACCCTTTTTTACGACCAAAAACAAATCAGCCCCAAAAAAGTTCGGCCCCTCCGACTTTTATTAAACCACGAGTCATACACAAAGGGGGAGGGGGGGAGGGGGAAGACCCTGAAACCCAAAAGGCCAGTCCCCCCCCCCCCCCCAAGAAAATTTTAAGCCCATAAACCAAATTGTCCCCTGCAAAGTAAACAAAAATTTTACCCAAAACCAGTTCTAATTGGGGTGGGGTCGAAATTTTTCTTAGTTTTTCGTACAATTTCTTTCCGTCACACCAAAAAAAGTGTGGAAATCAATAAAAGTTTAAATAATTGCTTTTTGAAAAACGTAAAAAACCCCCCCCCCACCCCCCCCAACCCTACTAGAGATTAATTTTCTAATGTGCCTTTTTAATCTGTGGGAGCAGGACTTTCTCCCTTGAGGGCTTTTTGGCTGCTGTGTTTTTAACGGTGGGCCTGGAACTTTTCATTTTTTTCCATTGAACGAGTTTACCTGTGGCCCTTTGTAGTTGAACCCTGGGCAGAAACTTCCAGAAAAGTAATCTTTAGTTTTTTTTTTCACACAAACAAAAAAAGTACTCCCTCAAATTCGTAGTTTTGGTTACCCAAGCTTTCCAAGATGGCAGTGTTTGTTTATATTGAGTGGGATCCTTTTGAAGCTCTTTTGGGCCGTTTCCTTCGGTCCCACCTTCTTTAATTCTTTTAAATCCGGTCCCCTGTTTTCAAACCTCAACATCGAGATCAAGGTTGTTAGTTTTTTGAAATGCCCCCAATAACGATTTAACTTCCCAACCTATCGGTAAAATAACTTCCCGCTAGTTAAATCGAAGAGGGCTTTCGTATTTGGTTTAAACCACGTGCAAGTTAAACAAGGTCTTGATAAACTTCAACCTTGCGTACTTGTCCACCTTTAACAACCCCCTCTGGCTTTTCTTTTTTAATCCACCGTGGTTTTTTCACACATTCTCAGTAAGAAAAAGATTGGGGGGGGGGGGGACGGTTTTTGGGAAAAATTTCTATTGGTCCCTTGAAATTTTAAATTTTTTCTTTACGACCAGATAAATGGGACAAAATTGAAAAATCCCCTGAATTTTTTTTGACCTGGAAAAAATGAGGTGGGGGGTTGAAACCCACTTTATACACGGACCTTCGGACTTAATACACCTGATAAAAATACGGTAAAACCTGTGTCCCGTCCCCCGCCAAATCCCTTCAGACCCCATCTACATGGTAAATTTTCTGACAAAGACCGCCAAAAATTATCCCCTGGCATGCCAATCCTATTTTTGGGACACAAACAAACAAATTTATGATTTTTATGAATTAACGGCTGTCTGTCCTTTTTCTCCTCTTAAACAGTGGCCCCCCAATCCTGAAAGGATGCCGGTGATTTAATGGGATTCCGAAATAAAAATTTTTGCTAAACCATCCCGATCCACCCCTGTAATAATTCCCAAGGAAATGCTGAGGTTTTTTTCCCCAACCATAAAACGAAAAAATTGGTGCCCATATTTTAAAAAGCGGAATAATAACAAAGCTTTCCCCCTTAAAACATAACCCCCAAAAAGTAATAATTCCCAAAGAGGCTGGGGTTTTATTTTGAAAGAAGGTGTTTTTTCCCCCCATGTTTTTTTTTTTTTTTGTTTTTTTTTTAGGAGCCAACAACCACTTTTGTTTTTTACTTTACTAAAAATCCTTGTACTACCCACCCAAATGATTATAAGTCCCCCCCCCCCCACGGGGGGGGGGGGGGGGAAAAAATTCCTTGCCTGAAATTCAAATGTTTTCCTGGCCAAATCTTTTTTTGTTTTTTTTTCTACACTGAGAATTTGGGGTCCATAATTATTTTACAATGGGATGGGAAAGTTTTTACAATGTTAAAATTATCTTCCCCCAAGTTTCAAAACAACACAAAAATGTAGGGGTCCACTTGCACTCCGATTTTGAGAAAAAATAACAAGTACAGAAAAAAACTGGGCCCCGCCCCCCCTTTTTTAATTGCCCTTGTGTGCATGGCGTTGGGCCTTAAAAGTCACATGTGAAAAATTCCCGGTGCAAGTTAAAAAGGGAAAATGCTCAATACAATACCGTTCCCCAAACCCCTGTTATTTTAATGCTTGTAATCCTGAGCTTTAATGAAAGCCTTTCAAACCTTAAATTTTTCAGAAAATTTAAAATGGTTTAAAATCATGCATCTTGCCCCGCGGTCCCCCCATGGGTGGAAGATGCTACACAATGGGGTCCCTAGCAAGGTGGAAAATTATAAATTGTGTTTTTTGGGGGAGTTCATCAGCCTAATTTAGGTTGGGCATTAATTTAAGTTTAAAATTTTGTCTTTACAGTCGGGTCCAGGTGGTGTTTTAGGGGGGAGGGGGGGGGGGAAGACATGGAAATTACCAAACAGTTGTGGATTTTAACATTGAGGAAAAAAAAAGTCACCAGGGTTAATGGTTACAATAAAGGTTAAGTTTTTGTCCAAAAATTCTCCTTTTGTTTTTGTTTTTTGGGTTTAAGCCACATTGGCACATTTCCAGTGATGAGGGCAAGTATTGAGGTACAGGTACTCCCACACAGCCAAAACAACTGTTGATTCCCCCCTGGCACAAAAAAGAGCAAGTCCCCATACAGTATTTTTTTAGCCCCCTTTTTTCTTGGCGGCCAGAAATAGTTTGTTGCGTTTTTTCCATGGGATGTCCCCCCATCGATTTTGGTAACCATGCCAAAAAATTTCCCTTTAAAACTAGTTTTTCCCAGGCCCTTGGAGTTAAAAGGAACTGGTAAGGTTTTTTAAAAATTTTATTTGTCAAAAAAGCAAACGGCCATGTTTTTTTTGTTTTGTGTTGCTGTTTATTTAGGGCAAAAAACCTTCCTTCAAAATACCCACCCCCTCTGTTTTGGAATTTATTACTTTTTGGGGTTATTAAGGAAGCCTGGTTATTATCGCTAATAATGGCAAACCAAATTTTTTCCTGTTTTTTAACAAAGTGGTGGGAAAACAGCTCTGATTTTTATACAGATGCGGATGTTTAAGCAAAATTTTTTATTCGGTAATACCATATCACGCCCAATCCCCCCCCCCGCCCTGTCCCAGATTGCCCAAACTTGTTTAAGAAGAAGGGAAAAGGAGACAATAAGCCGTATCATAATCCCATCAATTGTTTTGGGTTCCCCAAATAGATGCATGCAGACTAAAATTTTTGCGGTCTTTTTTCAGAAAAAATTTTACATGTAATATGTTCTGAGGATGCGGGCGCCCAACCAGGTACCGGTAAAATTTTTTTCCTCCGTGGTACATAAGTTCCCACCCGAAAGCCGTGGATAAGTTCAACCCCTCATTTTTTTTCCCAGGTTCAAAAAATCAGCAAATTTTTCATCATTTATGGTTTAAAGAAATTAAAAATTTCAAGACCCCAAAATAGAAATTGTCCCCCAACCCGTCCCCCCCCCCCAAATCTTTTCCTTCCTGAAAGAATGTGGGGGTGGGGTTTTTGAAAAAAACACGGTTGTGAATTAAAAGAAGCCCAGAGGTGTAATGGGGGAAAATACGCAGTGGAAAGTGTTTTATCAAGCCCCCTTGTGTTTTAATCACGGGTTTTCAACAAACATACGAGCTCTTCGAATTTTCCTAAGCGAAGTATGTTTACGATATGGAAAAGTAAATCCGTATTGGGGGCATTTTTAACTAACCTTTTGATCCTCGCAAGGTTTTTTGAGTTTTTTTTAAAAGGAGAATTGTTAGATAAGCAAGAAACCGCAGGAACGCCCCAAAGAGCTTCAAAAAGGATCACTCAATAAAAAACACTGGGGGGGGGGGGGGGGGGGGGCCAATCCCTTTTTGGAAAAAAGCCTTGGTAAACCCAAACTACGAATTTTTGAGGAGTACTGGAAACTAAGCATTTTCCTTTTCTGAAGTTTGCCAGGTCACTAACCCCACAGTAACAAATCCCGTTTTTTCCACTGAAAATGAAAAAAGTTCAGCAA
>JAHPZR010050715.1:0-2500 GCA_019787425.1 Platygyra sinensis | reverse complement strand
CAAAGATTGGAGTATTAGGACGTGCTTTGCACTGAGAAGCCACTTCATAATTAAGTGTAAGTGTTTTCAAACCAAGCAGAATTTGAAGCTGAAATCTATTAATAGCCTTTGACAGATGGGCAGACATGATTGACGGAAAAGCAGCAACCTTGACCAATTCATTAATTTAAACAAAATGACTCCTCAGAAAAGTAACAACTATCAGGAATATGATAGTGTATGCGAACAGAAGATACACATACACAATGTGTACCTATTTTTATAGGATGATAGGATGACCTGAAGTGTGCAAATTCTCTTCTACAAGAAGGAGCCCAACTTCAAAGCAAGGAAAACGAACAAGCAAGAATTTTTGTACTTCAAAACATAAATATCATAGGTTGAAATGTTTTACACATCACAGTTTTAGATACATTTTTTTAACAGTTACTTTTGTTTTCACTTTAAGTGAAAGTCTATCTGTGACTTGGAGAATTTTGCTTACAGAGGGTCATCACAAGGATATCAATTCCTTGTCGTAATAAAATATTGTCTCCAATGTTTAGATTCTTTTGGTACGTCTTACGTCACACACTCAACCTCTCCAACAAATCGGAGTGTGCGACAAACCCAAAGAATGTCAATGTAGGAGAGCAGGGAACATACAGTTTGTTACAGGTAGTTTATAAATTATTTGGAAGATCAGGAGTCCTGGAGTAGCACTGAAGTATAGCCGTACAACTTTAAAATCCTATTGTTTTAAGAATAAATGAGAATTTGGAATAAGCATGGTTGCCTTGGTTTCTGCCATTGAGGTACTGTATCAAACACATTGTTTTATCGGGCGATCCAGACACCGAGAAGAGAGTTGAAAACACGACGTGCAGATGCGCAGCAGAGTATTTTTGACGAACTTCTAGGTGTTTGCCGTTGAAACACTGTCTCGAGTGTTTGTTTTACGATGACTGTAGAAATTCTGGCGCTCTCATTGGCTAATTTTTATTGTCAATAGGTGAACAGACACATGAATTTATAAGTAATGCGATGCTTCAACGAACGAGAGCGGGCAATTCGACAATTATCGTAAAAAACAAATTGATGTCAGTTTTTAATGCGTCTGTGCTGTTATTGACAACGAATTTCGCCATAACATTGTCAAAGTAATCTGCGGAACCATCCACAGCTACTTTGACAATGTTGTGACGAAATTCATGATTAATAATAGGACAGACGCATAAAAAGCTGACGTCAATTTGTTGAATATATCTTCTTGACAGTGTGTAAGTATAAAACTACCTCAGCCGAGAGAACTGGAAATTAAAGGGGCTCAGTCACGTTTGAAAAGCGTAGCTAAACTTTTCAAATTGGTTGTTTGCAATCCGTGTCAATCTTCTCCATCCTTAACCATCCTTGTTCCTTTATGTTTTATTATTATCTCTTTGATGTTTTTCTATCTTTGTAAAGTGCTATTTTTAGGTTTCTTTCAATTTAACGGTTATTTTTTCGATGTTCAAAATAACTCAAGATGCCGTGACTGAGCCCCGTTAAGTTGGGATTATTTGGTCAGTATTTATACATGACTGGTTAGTTTTCATGTTGGTTTGCTTTACGTAGTTGGAAGGTGGTTCAGGTGGATGACATGTAATAATGACCGTTTCTGTAGGCCAGGGCGTACGGGCAGGGGACAGCTGCAGATCAACACCCTCCCCCCCCCCCCCCCCCTCCTAACAATTTCGGAAAGGTTGCGAAGGCCAGGCTTGTAGGCCACTTTCTCTGACAAGAAAATTTGGTTCTATCGACTGGATTGATAATTTCAGGATCTAAAAGAGTATTCTCGAGATCCGGGATTTGGCCAAAACGCGGTGCGGGAATCGGGAAAACGATGAATATCTTGACGGGATCCGGGATTTGACTGCTCCCCGGGAAAATTTGGGCATGTTGGGATGCGGGAGTTTTTAGCTTGTGTGTTGGGAATTCGGGAAATCATCACGCCCCAAAGAAACGTTCTAGCGGCTCCTTTCAAACCAAACTGTAGATAGCCTGCGAAAACAGCCGTCCTTCTTCGCTCCCGGCCCGAGTGGCGTTTCGCGTGACTTTTTAATGCATTTTTCTGGGACAGAAAAACGAGATTCGGGATAGTGATGAAAAAACTGTGCAAGATGCAGGATTATCGTGAAAAAGGAGCGGGAACGCGGGATCAGGATCCCTCCCATTGGCCACCGTAAAGAGATCCGAAAGATGACGTTTCGAGGGTTAGCCCTTCGTCGGAGCGAATACTCTCCATCGACGGAGCACCACAGTTTCTTTAGAAACTTACCTCCTTTACACTTTCTCTGACGCCTGCCCTGTAAAAGGGTGCTAATGGGGTTAAAAGTTAACTGATAATTGGCCCCAAAAATAGTAGTTAACTGACATTTGGCCCAAAAATTAGTAGTTAACTGATAAATGAAAAGTTAACAGTTAAGTGACATTCTATTATTATACTGAATACGATTGTTGTTGTTAATAAAAGGAACAAAGT
>JAHPZR010050712.1:0-11288 GCA_019787425.1 Platygyra sinensis | reverse complement strand
TTGAATTCTTTTAAAGGTAAACACACTGGCTATTCGTCCTATTTTGCTTTCAATATAACTAGTGAAGGTTGGATTTAACACAGCAGGTGACATCAAACCAAGCGCAAATAAATTGTCAGATATCTTCTCGTGTTTGCATTTTAATAAGTGCCTTCCCCGTGTCATGTCCTCAAAAAACTCTTTACTTGATGAGCCACATGGGAGGAGAGGTATCAGTTCTGGGATCTTCTGCTGTATGCATACAGAAAATGCGATTTGCAGCTCAATTTTCTGTGTGCCATGAAAGAGCTTTCTTAAGTCACCATTATAATCTTTAAACCAGAAGCAGGAGCAAGCCCATAAAGGGCCTATATTCTGAACACAATCTTGAAGATGCAAGAGGCAATGAGCATTAAAGGTCTGATAACGAGTTCCATATAACGCTTCAATTCGCAAGCAGAAGTGACGTAACATATTACCAGCTTTCTCCAAGCACTTAGGTGAAATTGAGCTTTGATTTAACAACCAAATTGCTTCAGCAAGCAAGAGGAAATGCTGGAAGTATTCATCTGGTAGAATGTTCCAGAGACATGGAATACCATAAAAAAAAAAAGGAACGAGCGAAACTCAGATGCTTTCCAATGAGCAAAATCTTTCAATATGCTTCGTGGCGCTCGTGAAATGCAATTAGGTGGGGTAATATTGAGCAAACGCCTATCAACCTCTTCTACTTTTTTACTTATGTTCCAGAATTCAGTTGCGTGTGATTTGTCAAACCACAATGTCAAAAAGTTGCTAGGTGTTACTATTCCATGGCATGGCAACCCTAGATTTTAAGGTCTCTCAATTATCATACTCATTAACCTGTAAATGTTGTTTTTCAAAATTAAATTCAGGTCAAAATGATTTTAACCTAGAGAAAAGGAAATTTGTTTAACCTGAATTTCATTTTGACTTAAAACATATAAACACCTTAAAGAATGAGGTGATGAAAACACCTTGTGCCTGCAGGTTCATTTGCAGTCCGAGCACAAGGCAAGGGCCGCAAGTGACACTTATAGTATGTTCATTTGAGATGGTCCAGATCTGGATCATAGATCCAAGATCACTTGGATCCTGGTGCATCAAAGAAACTGTCCCATCTATTGATTCTGAGCAATAATTCACTGGTTTCTTTGATGCTCAGTAAAATCCATGTGATGTTGGATCACTCATCCTGATCCAGATCATCCCAAAAGAAAACACCCTAAGTGACACTCGAAACTGTTTAAGACTGTTTGCTGCTTGCTTGTTTTTTCTGCATAATCTGATAAATTTTAAATTGTGTACTTTAAGCCCTCTGACTATCTACATTAAAGTGCACCTAACACCAAAAATTTTTTTCGCTAAAATAATAGATCTTATTTTGTGGAGTAATTTGTCACATAGTGAAAGTGAACACTACAAGATGCGTGATTCAAGGTCTTGATCAGGACTTGGTCGCATCGAAGGTTGCGTGATTCAATGTCTGGCCGAGCGGAAGTTTGGTTCGGGTCACCGACAAAAAAACATAAACCCCTTGCAGAGCAAGAACTGCACTGGCCTATGGCCATGCGGTTAAAAATTGCTGAAGTGTTAGTTTTAGTGTTTATATCAAAGACAACAAAGACGAAAAAGAAGAAGGGTATAAACAGAGACATATTGTATATGTATATACATCGTGTACCTGCAGTTTGGTGGAAGCTCATTCACCACAAGGTAAACTGGCCAAATGCTGTACTTAGAAGACTTGAAAAGGGCTACCCCATCAGTATTGATCTGAAAACTTATGTGGATTTCGCTCTTCTTTTTCTCAGCTGTTGTCCCTTTGAAAAATCCATCACTTCCGAAATGCCTTCTGTAGAGCAGTCCATCCTGAATGTCTTCAATTCCATTGGGATTGCTCTTGCTCCTTGTAACGGGATACTTGAGAAGATCAAGTATGCCAGTCTCTTAAAAAACAATAGATATATGCAAACTGTGTTACTCAAGGTCAAGTCCCTAACTTTATCAGTAATGCACTACCTCAGTATAATTATGCAGCAGAACCCCAGTAACTTGAACTCAGACTCTAACTTCCCCACTCACTCAAACTACATGCACATTTACCTGTAAGTCCCATTCCCCTTGGATTTAATCCAACTTTTCAGTCATTTTTCAGGGCTCGAGACTAACAGTAGCCAACACTTGGAACCATGATCATGCTAGAATTCAAAATTGATACAAAATAATCACTATTTAACAATTAGACTACGACTAACGAGCCTGAGTTTTCTACGAGGAGATAGTCAACGAGGTGTAGCCGAGTTGACTATCGCTCGTAGAAAACGAGGGCGAGTAGTCTAATTGTTTTAAGTATAAATTTACCGTAGTCTCATTGCATAAAAAGAAAAAAATGTCAAGTAACGCATAGAAAAGAACTGTTTTATTATGTTACATCAGGTTCAAACGTGATGCGTGATGTGCACGGATGCGTAACTGTTGACTATCAGCAGATAGTCGACGGTAATATAGCCAATCAAATTCACAGATTCACAATAGGCTACGGTAAATTTATACTAATATATATTATATTATAAAGAACACGTACTTTGTATCAGGTCTCTCAGCTGGCAAATGAGTGGAATAATAAGAAAATATGAAGAATTCTCCTTCTTTCGTAGATCCTTCAAACAGCATCTGTTCTTACACAATTTATCCT
The DNA here is from genome assembly GCA_019787425.1 of Platygyra sinensis. Lineage (NCBI taxonomy): Eukaryota > Metazoa > Cnidaria > Anthozoa > Scleractinia > Merulinidae > Platygyra > Platygyra sinensis. The sequence continues at coordinate 8,590 of JAHPZR010050712.1, read as the reverse complement.
CTGGTATAGACAATCCCTGATATTCCATGCAAAAAGTACAATAGTAATGCAACTGAATGGGATTCTTTAATTTCATGAAGAACTTCTTGAGTAGGGCCATTGAAGAAGCACATCGATTCGGCACTATACAATGAAGGCTAACAAGCGTTAACAGGTCAACAAGCGCGAGTCCAGTTAAACAATGTCGAACAGCGTATGTTATGATGAGTAACATGCTGACTGCCACACTGATTGGTGCTCCCTCGTACAAGGGAACATCTTCAAACTGCTTCTCTTCCTGATCAGCGTTTACACCGACACCTGCACCGCCAGCAGTTTCGTCAGTGTCGAAAGCGTCTAGGTATTCTTCAATGTCCTCTTGATCATCTTCAGTAGCGTCAATCGTGGCTTGTTCAGACTCAGTGACCTTGGGAGTTTTTCTTAAGTCACTTTCTACGAGGTCGCAATTATCGCTTGTAGTCTCGAAAGACTGGTCGCTGTCGTCGCCATATGGGAACTCATCGAGTTCCTCGGATTGAACCAAAGCTCCTTCAAAAGCAATACTATTCTGGTGCAACAAACTGTGCGGTAATCCAAAAGAACTCGTCTCTTTGTATTCGTTATTAGTGAAAGAGCCGCTACAGGTAGTGCCTGATCTTGTCTGTGAACTTGTGCTACAAAGATCATCCCCCGAAACAGGAGTAATTGTGCCGTTCTTCTCTGGCCACTTTTTAAAAGTCGTTCGTGGTATTTTTGCTTCTGGCTGAGAGAGATACTGGTTGTAAGGTCCACGTGATCTAACTCTCTTTTTACAGGCAGGTGAAGGAATAGAATGAGTGGAAATGCCCTCGCTTAAGTCACTTCTGCCGTCCATTTTTACGTACTGCGCGGTTGTTGGGAGTCCTGCTGTCGGATCGCATACGGGATGTCATGTAATACCTTATATGGTCAGACGGTTTTGGCGGGCTAAAACAAGCGACTCGTTTGGTAGGCGTTTTGGCCTGAGTTTGTCGATAGATTCACATTCAGATCTTTTGAGTGAACATTTTACGTCTGAAGTATTCCTTTTGTCTCAAAGTACAATATGAGCAACAAAAGAAAAACAGCACCTTCAGTCAAGTATGGCGAAATGAGTAAGTACAGTTCTACTGCTACAGTTGTATAGTTTACACAAGTCGTTTTTTGACTGTAATTTCTGCGCGCCAAAACACGAAGCTTACATCACCAAGCCCTTTAGTAGGCAGTAACTGCAATAACTGCAGAATGCCCCTGCCACATCGAGTCCTTAACTGAAAAATGGTGGCTACGCGGTAAGTGGTACTCAGTAATATATACTAGAGAGGAAGTTGATTTAGTTGCTTGCTACGCGGTACGCAGTGATCGAGTGAGAAGAAATGAAAAATTACATACGTAGCGCGCCTGTTTTGGCTCATGCCCATGAATGACATGAATTAAGAACAAGGTATATTTATGTGTACATGAGACAGAGGACGCCATTTTAAATTCACAATTTAATCTGTACATGAATAAATTACACCGGTGACTTCAAATTTAATTAATGAGTTTCTGCTTACCGCGTATTAAACCGGCTCAGGGAACCGGCTATTAAGAAATTTAGATCGAGTGGCTGGGTGTTCTGCAGTTTACCCCTACCAGAGTCGTAGGTAGTTTTATTTATTATTTTTTTTACTGTAACGCTTATAAGGACTTAAAATATCGCTAAAAATGTTAATAATAGATGTAAGTCTTAAACTTTATTGACCTTCATTTGTAGAATATGTTCTTGTTCAATTCCTTGAGGATAACATTAAAAGCATTGTGACCGAAAACCAAGTGATTAAGGAGGACACTGGTTTAGTCAAGGCTATGTACCTCGACAAACAATACTACTCCTGTTTTGTGCTCGGCGAGAGTGGTAAGTTGTTTTACCTAAAATCTCCATAGCATAGAAGGTTTCACGGTCGCGGACGTCATCTTGGTAGTAGGGCAAACGCGGCAAAATTTACAGTGAATGTGTGAGAAAAATCGGGATTTTGATGCTCGATAACTCGAGGAAGTTTGACATTCTACAGTTTCTTTGAATTACAAACTAAAAATGCTATCTAAAAGAGGTAACCGATCAAATTTGAGAATTGTACTCTTAGAAAGAAAGCCGCATATTTAATTCTTATTTCTCATATATTTGTCTGTAAAATGGAGCCGCCACTCGCGGGAAAATTTAGAAGCATTTGTATGAAAAACTAAAAAGATGATTTCTCGCTTCTCAGCAAACCGATGCTCTTCAGATTTAATCGGTTAACTCTTTTAGCTAATATCTTTAGTTTGCAATTCACAGAAATTTCAGAATATCGACCTTCCTCGAGTTATCGAGCATCGAAATCACGATTTCTCCCATACATTCACTGTAAATTTTGCCGCGTTTGCCCCACTACCAAGATGACGTCCGCGACCGTGAAACCTTCTATTAAGCAAACTAGAACAGTGTGACTTTCAGAACCGCTTGAATCTCTAATTTTCCATGTGCCTCACTGTGTCAGCAAATCGTACATGGCTTATAGTTCTACATCACCCACAGTTGATACATCTCTTTTATTTCTGGATGAAAAAAATCATCAATATGATTATCCTGTGCTCATTGTTAAGCCAGAGTTAATTACTACAGGTCAGGAAATGGTCAGGGAAAATAAAAGTTCTTAACCCACTGACACCTGGGTGAATTATAAATTGCCCAAGACTGTCAGCCCTAATTCCCAGTCGTTTTTTGGAATGTTTCAGAGCTAGCAAAAGCAGAAAAATAAAACATTTGCCCAGTAACCACACACACGAGTCACACGAGACCAGGTTTCAAGACATCGTTTATTTAAAGTTGAATAAATGAAGGGTCAAAATAGTAAAAAAATGTCATCAAAAAGACCACAACTTGATGTGTAAAACTGATTAAAAAGACGAGAAATTGTATTATTTAAGCTTACCGCGCGACATAATGTACTTCCCATGCAGAAGCCGAGAAAATTAAATATGTAAAGATGAGTTTATTATTGACTTTAGAGGACAAACCGAAACCAAATACAACATACATAATTTCCTTTCTTTTACTATAACGGCTAACATTTGAGAAAACAACGGGAAACAAAAGCGAAGAACTCGTATTTAAAAATCAAAATCCAAGGATTTATTCGCCGCGCGACGAAATCCGAATACGGCAGAGTAGAGATTACGTAAGCTTAACTTGTAATTCAAAAAGAAGAAAAAAAAAAGCCAATCAGTTTGAGATCAATTAACTGTACCGCATGTGTCAAATTGGTGGCCATAAATTTCTTTTCTCGGTTGTTTTATAGTAGATGAATAAGCTGGGCTACAAAAAATATTTGAACAAAGCGAGCAAACTATATAAACAAACCGCTTTGGATCGGGTCGCCGTGAATTATAAATATGCAGTAATGCAGCATGCAATTTACTGTTCACTTTTAAAACCAAAATTTACCAAATACAGAAACCAAATGAAAGAAATGCAAAAGGAAGTTCAATAACAATAAATTTTCGTTCAAGCTATGGTGAAGAAACCTATTTAAAAGCAAAGAAATTCGAACACCTTCGATCGCTGCATACTAGGTTGCCGACCGCTTTTGCAGTCATTGTATAAACGCCGCTGCTTTACCAATAGTTCTAAAAGTTGGGTTTAACTTCAAAGTAATGATGCCCCTTCCAATTTTTGTTTCTCAGTCAAGTCCAAAAAACTGTTCTCAATCTGCGATCTGTCGTCAAAACTTAAGCTTATACTTGAAAGTGCGCGATCTTCATGTTTTCCCGGCATCTGTAAGGACTGCAAGAAAAGAAAGAAATACATCTTCACCGGAAAGGTTTGAGGACTTTGTACCCCATTCTGAGGCCACCTAAACATAGAGCTGTTTGCCACCTTAACACTGATTGTCCGTTTAGTGTAGCAATGGTTTGGTTTGATTGAACCTTGCACATTTTTTGCTGAATGTAGACTGCATTGGAAGTGGTCAGCAGCTGCACAATGATCGACATTTTCAATATGGCGGATAAACAGCACATTACGACACATATATTGGGTACGAACACTGGTATTAAAATGGTATCCTAGCTCTCTTAAAACATGAAGCTAGTGAACGGAAAACAAAAAGTTTAATTTGGTGGTAAGCAACCTAGTAAACATAACTTTTAGAAGGTAGGAAAGAATTTTATGGTGAACTTTAACATCGATAAACTCGAGTTTTGTGAACAGTCCGAATCTTCTTGAAGGTGCCGGGGTGGAGGCCGGAGCGCAAGTTTCACATTTGTTAGAAGTTTTGAGGTAACAGAGCCTATGTAATACAACGGAGGAGAGGAAGAAGCATTTTAGGTCAATGTGATCCCAGCGGTGACTTGTTTTGGAAGTGGAAGCTGGAGGCCGCTATTATATCTACCATTTCGTAAATATTTGTTCAGGGAAAAAGTATTTTTGTAAGTACTAAATTAAGGAGTCAGTACATGTTACCTAATGATCATGCAGTCATGGTCATGTGCTAGTCACACAATTTACCACATCAAGTCTTGTTTTCAAATGCTTGCTGTACATGTACAAACTTTTGGGTGGTAAGATAAAATTGATCATAATTTACAAGCAGTTATACATGTAAACTTGTAAAAACAAGAATTCATTATAATAATTTTCATGAAAAAAATAATAATTCGTGGTTTGATCATGCTGTTTAAAAACAAATCACTTTTCATTGCAAAAAGGAAAAGCCATTTCACAATGAATTCATATGAAAACTAGGCCTTTCATGGATCATGAATGTTAATTGACTTGAAGTAACCTGATTTTTCTTCCCAATGCAACAGAAGACAAAGACATGTTGGTAAAGATGAAAAATGCCATGGACACAATTTCAAAAAAGCTACCAGGTGGAAAAAAGAAGGATAGCTCCCCTGCAGTGAAAAACAAAAAGAAATCAGGAGGGAAAAAGAAGGAAAACTCCCCTGAGGAAACAAAGAAACAATCAGGAGGGAAAAAGAAGGAAAATTCTCCTGTGAATACAAAGGGTAAAAGCAAAGAAGAAAAGCAGGCAGCCAATGAAGAAAAAGAGGAAAAAAAGAGAGAAAAGTTACATAAGAAGAAGGCTCTAGACGAACGGGATTTCAACGTCCTTAGCCAGTTGGCAAAGCTAAACAAGACTGTCGTTGTTGCTGATGAGCAAGGCCGAGAAATTGAAGAGAGAGATGGGGAGCAGATGAGGAAAGATATGGAACTCAGTAGCAGGGAAAAAGAAGTCCAGAGAAACAAAGAAGCATCAAATAGAAGAACTGCCAAAATATTTCTTCCTGTAAAAGAACACAAGATGATGATTCAGTATTTGACCACTTAAAAGACTTTCTGACAAACCCCTTAAATGGGAATGATGATACAGATAACGAGGGAGATAGTAAGTTGGCTTTCTGTTTTTTAATTAGTATGTTGTCTGCATGCAGACCTATCTGAAAAAAAAGGTTAAGTGTGTATTGAGTCATGTGACCCATAATGTTAGAGCTTATCCCAGTTTCTGAAGAATTAAGTGACTAGGAGTATTTCTACTTCCCTCTCCCCAACCCCCCTCCCCCCATGAGAGGTGCTGTGGCCTCATGGTTAGTGCACTTGACTCCGGAGTGATCGGTCTGGGTTCGAGCCCTGGCTGGGGACATTGTGTTGTGTTCTTGAGCAAGACTCTTTACTCTCACGGTGCCTCTCTCCACCCAGGGTATAAATGGGTATCAGCGAACTTAATGCTGGGGGTAACCCTGTGAAGGACTAGCATCCCATCCAGGGGAGAATAGAAATACTCCTAGTTGCTTCATGATATAGAAACCAGGATAAGCTCCGACCTGATGGGCTGCAATTGGCTCGTATGGAGACTTAACCTACCTACCTCCCCCCCGACTTTGTGAATGGGATGCTCCATCACAAGGCTGCCCTCTAGGTTGATTAAGTATTGATAAACTGTAATCACCTTCAACAAAATGCAATTCTAATCATGTATTGGAGATAATTCAAGTATTCCTGAAGGTATGGGACACTGATTAAGCTTCCCCCCCCCCCAAAAAAAAGAAATTTTCAGGAGCCAGCCCCTAGGATTTCAAATTTCATCAGTAGCACTTTATGTTCTATGTCCAGTGATAATGGAAATTGATTAATGTCCATGGTGTATGGTTTTTACTCTGTTATTTCTGAATAATGGTAATGACATGGTACCAGAAACAATCATTACCATGAAATCCTAGGACTTGGGGGTGAATGACATCTCCATGCTCACCCATGTGCTTTCTTTCGAGTGCTGTGCAATATTGTGGACTTAGAGTGTCAAGGCAGCTTTTTGAGGACTGTAGCAGACAAGTTATTTATTTGACTACTGTCTGACCTCTATTACAGTCTTTCCTGTAAAAGCGTGAACACCAGAGAAAATTTCTGGAATGTTTATTGTTTTGTGACCAATCAAATGTGAGATTAAACCGCAAAAGGTACCCGCCAAACCGCAGCGTAAATTAGTCACGACTTGATTTGAAACAACAAACTGGCTCTTTCTTCCATGTCAAGTCTTCAATTTTACCGTTTTCAAATACTGAAAATGGTCTTTTTGTACTTAAGCTTACCGGTATATATGTGCAAAGAATAGATATGAATGATATGTTTAGTGACATACTACAGGAAAGCAATGTTGAATTGAGTAGATACTATCAGACAAGGCTAGACAGCACATCTGAGAGCAAAAGATAACAAACCAATCATAAGCGTTACTGACCGGTGTGCTTCACGTGCAGTTCAAAGGGTCATGCTAGTTGGCTGTGATTGGTGATTTTCGATCCATATTTTTTGTAGCTGAGGAGCCTTCATCTGAAAACTTGTACCGTTGTAAATTTTGACAATTTACACTCGCCTCTAGGTCTATTCCGAATTCGGTAGGTTAGTCTTGGAAGAAAAGCCAGTTCATTGGAAGAAAAAGCCAGCTTGTTGTTTCGAATCAAGTTGTGACTAATGCATGCTGCAGTTTGGCGGTTATCTTTTGCAGTTTCATTTCGCTTCTGATTGGTCGCGAAACAATAAACATTCCGGAAAATTTCTCTGGTGTTCACGGTTTTACGGGAAAGACTGTAAGCAGCCACCCTGCATTAAGAGGCCAATTTCCAAAGTCCCAATTTATTTGTCAGTAATCTGCTTTACTTGATACCTCTATTCAATGGCCTCCTCTATTAAGCAGCCGTGGCCACCTTTTTTGCTGTCGCAAGTGTATTAATTATCTGAATGTTGTGCTGCGTAGCACTATAAACACAAATGGTGGAACAGAGAATTAACTCTGAAGTGTAAATTAAAGTGCTAATTGAACCTATGAATAACCCACTGGGCGTTAGCCTCAGTAAAGGGAATCAGGGAACCACACAAGGTAAAGAAAAAATCTTTTGACCTCGGTGGGAATTGAACCCATGTCCTCCGGATTAGATCTACTGTTACTGTGCTGACTGAGCTACGAGGTCAGACAGAGAAAGTCGGGGACGATTCTAAAGATGGTGAATCATGGTGAAGAGAAAGTAAGGGTACATATAAAATAATGTTGTGCCGCATAGCACTATAAACACAAATGGTGGAACAGAGAATTAACTCTGAAGTGTAAATTAAAGTGCTAATTGAACCTATGAATTATTTTATTTTTTATTCATAGGTTCAATTAGCACTTTAATTTACACTTCAGAGTTAATTCTCTGTTCCACCATTTGTGTTTATACTGCTATGCCGCACAGCATTATTTTATATGTACCCTTACTTTCTCTTCGCCGCGATTCACCATTTAATCGTCCCTGACTTTCTCTGTCCAACCTCTTAGCTCAGTCGGCACAGTAATGGTAGATCTAATCTGGAGGTCGTGGGTTCAATTCCCACCGAGGTCAACAGATTTTTTCTTTACCTCGTGTTGTTCCCTGATTCCCTTTACTAGGGCTAACGCCCAGTGGGTTTTCATGGGTTTCACATAGCACTTTAATTTACACTTCAGAGTTAATTATCTGTTCCACCATTTATTCTAATTATTTTTGAGGTTTTATAACATAGCTATATGCTGGGTGCCCGCTCTGATTGGCTAACTTTTTATGAAAAAGAAATGGATGGTTCACAGAGATGGTTCAGGCTGACATCATTGTCGGTGAAATTTCTTGCAGCAAAAGTTTTTTCTCGCAACTTTGTTCAAGTAAAACTTAGCTTTAGCTGTTACTAACGACTAGTATTATCCAACATTTGAGTTAGGGTTTCTTGATGACTTTGAAGATTTAGAAAACGTGTCTGAAATGGTTGCAGAAACATCGGAAGCGTCAAAATATCAGCAAAGTGAAAGTGCTACCGGTGAAAACAACATGTGCATATGCTCGTGTAGCGAAAAGTGCTACCAGTGAAAACAACATGCACACATTCACGTGCAGAATTTGCAATTTGATCAGTGCAGAAAAAGCAACTTTTCAGCGTGAAATACGCCTTGCTATATTATAAAAGCAATGGACAATGTATAGTGTGCGTCCGTCCAATTCGGATGCACTTGGATAGTTGAGAGACCACTTAGGTAGCTAGAGATGCTCTCGGCTGCGCCTA
>JAHPZR010050711.1:10000-16371 GCA_019787425.1 Platygyra sinensis | reverse complement strand
TCGGGCAATCCTGATAAAAGATTATTGGTATCATTAAAGTAAACACACACAAGCAACTGTACATTGCTACGTTTGGCGTTGAATGGAAAAGGAGTAAGCGATACCTATCAACTAAAGCTTGACTGTAACCTAGGAATAAAATTTCGCATTTCAACATGAAATTTACTTATGGCATTCAGAGAAACACAGATTCTTCTTCTAACATCAGGTCAGTGTTTTACTGCGTATATGCACCAGACATGACTTGGGACTTGAATAACACTACTCCTTGGTGGATTTTAGTCTGTATATTATACATTGCGTCTCCGGTTACAGCTCTCTTGAATGCATTAGTCATTGTTGCTGTGAAGAAAAAGAAAGAACTTCGAAGAAACTCGAACATTTTGTTGACTAGCATGGCGGGCGCGAACCTTGTGATGGGCGTTATAAACATGCCGCTCCGTGCTACCGTCGATGTGTTAGTTCTCCGTCAGCTTTGGATTCAACAGATTTGCTTATTAGACTTTCTTAATATACACATGACGTATTGTATTGCTTTCTCTTGCCTATATCATTTGACTGTGATTGCTTGGGAGAGACAAGTGGCGATAGTAAAATGGATGGACTACAAGGTCATCGTGACAAGAAATCGCGTCAGGAATCTTGCGATTATCGCTTGGTTGGCATCTGTGTTTACCGTACTCCCAGTTACGTTGACATCAATGTTTGGGGCAAGTATTCAGATAGTAGAAACCTTGTATATCTTTTGGATTGCATGCGGAACGGTTTCCCTCTTAGTTATAACATATTTTTATGTCAAAGTGTACCTCGGTGTACGGAAACGTAGACTGAGCGAAATCAACCAAGTGTCTGTTTTAGTGAAAGCCAAACTCGAATCGAAAGTTGCCAAAACGACTGTCTTACTGACCACGACAATTATTTTCTCGGCGTTTCCAACAATTGTTTTCTACATCCTGAGCAAAATTTTCCCTATCATCAATACATTTTTAGATTTTCGGTTCTTGGAAGCCCCGATCATGTTATATTCCACTGCAAATCCGCTTCTTTATTGCTATAGAGACCGCCGTTTTAGGAAAGCTGTGTTAGAACTGGTTCGAATACGGAAATCTCGAGCAACCGTTGGGGTCGATGGTGCAATGCGTCATGTCAGACGAAAACATCCTATTGATGAAGCGGAAGATGTCCTAAAGTTACAAAATGTCGGAAAATCTGCTACCTGCTTGTTGACAAGAGCAGCATCCTGTGATCTAGCCCCGGTTCCGGGATGTGTTCATGGAAAGGTACGGAAAATAACGTTGAAAAGATCTCTTTCGGCTCCTACTATTGACAAATACAATATCCATTTCGATGGTTTACAGCGGCTGCCACACTCTACCGTCCTGACACCTACTGTAACAATCCACAAAAATATTAACTTGAGGAATAACGACATCAAAAGTAATTAAAGTTCGTTAGCTTCTGTTCTTTGCTATCTACCAGGATCAAGTTCCTAGAATGCTGGTAACTCCGTGCAGTTTGCCATCCCTACTTCATGCTTCACTTAACTTTAGTTGATAGCAGAGTTGAGTCAAGAATCAAGATAACGTTTTCAATGGAGAGACAGACTATTATTTTTTTTTTGACGGATCCAGGGCCGTTTCTCGAAAGCCCCGGTAACAAAACGGGCCGGAAATCATATTTTGAAATCAGAGTGGCGTGAAAAGTAGGGTGTGTTCTGACCTCTAATGAAGTCCGTTTTGTTTCTTTAACTGATAACTTTACCGCACCATTTTCAAAACGTTTGAAACTCCCATCCTTAATGGAAAACAAAACAGCTTAACGGGCCCGGTAATTGCCGGGAGCTTCGAGAAACGGGCCCCAGGTGATACACATTGGATCCGTGGTAGAACAGTGATAACAACAAAATCTTGAGTAAATAGTGTTTAAGGTGGCCGAACACAGTTTTCTTGCGTGCTTTTGCTGATGCAATATTTAGCACGTGCACAAGGATTTCAAAGAACAAAAATGCCGTCAGTAAAGCGATCATTTTATTTACTCAACACCCGCACTATCTGTGTTATTTTTCTCTATAATTGAACGCAGTGAAGTGATGGCTTTTTTCTTTTATTACAAAGATGGTAACGATGTAAAGAACCCAGCAATTTTCAGCTTTTGTTTGTTACCGAAAGCACCCAGTTAAATGCAACGCATGCGCAGTTGCTCGAAAAATTGAGACCGATTGCTTTAGCAGAAACATGCCGATTTCTAGCGATCCAGTCGTTAGAATTTCAAGAAATTTGGCAGAAAAATAGATCAGACCACATGAATGATCTATCAAAAATCTGAATTTCGACATAGGGAATTTTTAATAATACAGAAAACGTTTAACGGCGAATTACGAAAATCGTCTATGTCAAAATTTTATTAGAACCGCGTTGACAGAAGGGATTTAATGTCAATTCTTAGTATTCAAAATATAAAAACAATCTAACGACAGGTTTTTTTTTAAATAAGCAAAGACCATTATTTAAGTCTTGTTTTTAAACCAGCCTCGTTGCCATGGCAACAGCACACACCCTAGTCAAAATGCGCGAATAATTATTTCTGTGGTTAACCTTGACTCTTGCAAAAAATGGGCGCCAAAGCATAAATAGTTTAAAAGTTATGGTGAATTGGGCATAAGCACTTGAAAACTGTGTTCGGCCACCTTAACTGAAAATTCTTTCTCTCAATGTTTTTAATGACAATTGCAGAAATTTCTCAACATGTGCCGGTGAATTTACAGAATAATAGTAATGGCACTTAATATTTATAATATGTAAAGGGAGCTGTTGTTAAAGCAATTTTTCTTTTACGAAATTATTCTTGTTCGCTATAGGAAAATATATTGTTTCCCTTATTTGAGGTAATATTAAAGAACCGATCTGATCATGCGTTTTCGCCTCTGTTAATCATTTAGAAAAGTGCAATGTTAAAACACTGACTTGCTCTGTACTGTTCTCGAGTGCGATTCGGTTTTATCTACTGGATAGCGATTTATCCATCCTTATAACAACTCGTGCCAGGCCATAAAGTTAAACCACATATCCAGAGGCTCTTTAAATTTCCAGATCAATCTGAACGTATATTCATTTCTTTCGACGCACATAGGCTATCGATTTTTAACTGCCTCTGTCATTTTTCTTTTCTTTTGTGATGTAAGTATTTATTTTTCATCGTTTCAGTTCTCGAGCTAAAAAGCCTTGAAATGGATTTCATTAACTCTTAATGGCGAGCACAGCCTCCACGCCTTAAAAAATTTCCGTCAACCCAAGAAAATTTTAAAAGAACCCAGCATGTAAGGCAAATTTCAGACGATTTTGTAGTTTCCGCCCGAAACATTGCAATTGACAAAATCTAACTTTGAAGCTTAAAGGGCTGTTGGGCTAATTTGTATACACTAAATGAATCAATGTCTGTGAAAATACGCCTGAATCTTACGTACTGAGCATGTCCCTTGCGTGTGTGGGCCCCGTGCATGCCAACTTGCATGACCTTTTTCTATGGAATTGCTGATCATCAGAGCTTTATGATGGCGTGACAATGATTTTTATTTTATTTTTTTGTGTGTCAAGAGTCTTTATTGTTATTCTTTTGTTATGAATTGTTACAGACTCTAGTTACAATAGACATACATTCAGCTACTTACATTACTGACAAGGCTAATATATACCTTTACTTTACTTAAAAAAAAAATCTTATTAAATATGATTAATACCGCCGTTTACAACACTAAGGGTTACACTAATGATGTTACTGTGCAGTACATGCACTATTTAAAATTCTATACGAACACTTGCACTACTAACAACACTAACACTACACTACACTACAGTATGATATACCCGGGGGGAGGGGGGGTACTTGGGTCAATTTTTGCTGGGTATGTGCCTCTGGCCTCTCAGAACCCCTACTCCATTATAGTCTATTCTGTGACCAATTACAGACCCCATCTTAGTCACTTTTGGGCAAATGTAATTTTCACGATCCCAACTTAGTCACTTTCTGATAAAGCCTTTTAAGTAAGGCACTCTAAAACAAGTTGACACGTTTGTTAAATTGAATGTAGAACACTTTACTTTTCACCTACAACACAAACATTCTGGTAATGTTAACCGTAAGTATTTACAAACATACCGCCATCTTTAGTTGAAATGCAAACATTCTTCTTTAACGGGAACGTCATAATAGTTTCTTACATGAATAAAAACAAATTACGATTTATAACTTATAGATCAGAAGATTCAAACTCCTAATAAAGATATTGGCAAGACCGTTTTATACCGGTGTAAATGTCACGTTGAAAGCTAACAATTCCCAAGAGAAAGAGATCAAACGCTTGCTAATCCAAAAGAAGATCCAAGTTGTGTTAACTTCGATGGACAATAACCCCGCAGAATAGCCGGAAAATAAATGCCGTAGCACAGATGTTTTGTTGGACTTTGTTCTGGACCCAGGGGTTCTGTACTATTGTGCAAGTTGTTAATGTTTAAGTTGTGATGTCATGAACGGAATTCAATGCGAGCCGACTGTTAAATATAAAAACAACAGCACGAACCATTTTTTAACCGAGAATCTTCCAACTTTTAAATTCCTGCTTACCAGAATTTTCTTATCCCAGAAATCTCGAAAATGTGCGACCCCATTCTAGTAACTCTACTCAAAATGTAACCCCATTATAGTCAATCCAGTCGTGAAAATGCGACCCCATCCAGCCGCACATCCCTATTAGCCCCTTATAAGGGAGTACCCCCCCCCCCCCAGGATGATATATAACTCTTGTTACTTACTAAAATTTGCATAGCCCTCTATTTTCTCGTCTTTTCATTTGATCGTTGAACTCGCGGATAGAATTACAAGAGATCTGGACGCGATCGCGAGCGCAAAACGAAAGACTCGACTGGGTAGGGGGTGGTGACATCTTTGGAGGAAAGCAAATTTCCCGTGTCTCCTGAAACAGAAAATTCACATAGGTTGAAAGGCGACAAAAATGTTATGCCCTTGACAATGGCCGGTCATGATTGAGTCCAGGCGCGTATGCGGCGTGCAGCAGTTGTCATCTCTGACCCAGCCTATGATTCGTTAAGGAGAAATTGTTTGTAAGATAGAACACCGTTATTAGAAATTACCCGAACGACCCATTGTTAAAATACGAATATGGCCACATTTAATATTGCGACCAGTTGTCGGAGTAATATGATTCGCGATTGCTGATGCTTGAAAACTCTTCGTAGGTGCTTTAAGAGGGTCGTTTTGACGGTTGACGGTTAAATTTTAGGTCATTTGACGGTTGACGGTTAATTTTTCGGAATGACGTTTATCACGCGAATGTAAAGCGCAAATTTGGCTGTAAGTTATAATAAAACGATATAATTTTGCTCATATTTGAATACTAGAACTAATCCTATAATTTGTGCACTAAAAATGAGGCAATTGGTCTTCAACTATGACAACCATGAGTATTATTAGCGCAATTACATCACCTCCGTTACCGCTGGACATATTAATGCGATGAAAAGGTAATGGTGACAGACCTGCACGGACTCTCATGGTGGCTTTCAATGTCGCGTCGCGAGATAGTCGCCTTGAAATCATATTTTGGCCCTAAAGAGAGCGTGTCTTTGAGGGATTTACCCTTTTTTGTAGGAGATTATTGGAGTTTTCTTTAAAATTGTTTTCAGCAAAGGCTGATTTTGTATAACGCTCCATTGTTCCATCAATATTTGTTACAGTTGGCTGCTCGGTGACCAACCGAGCCAGGGAAAAGGCCCTGGGAACGAGGTTGCTCGGTGACCTGGTCGTTGAATGGCAGTGAGGCTGGAGTTCACCTTGCTTTGATACAGACCTCTCTGGTTTTGTCATGTAAAAGAATCTAGTTAGCATTATAACAACCTGATTTATATAATAAAAGAAGTGACGTCTGTATCAAAAGAAGGTCACCTGCAGCCTCGCTGCCATTCAATGGAAAGGTCACTGAGCACACGACTGTAAAATGGTCTATACTGGACGTCATGCTTTGTAACAGCAAACGAATAGCGGTAAAAATATTGACGGTAAAAATATTCCGTTTTTGACGGTTGACGGTTAATTTTTTTTGGCCATTTGACGGTTGACGGTTAACCCCATTGAGAACCTCCTTTAACCTTCCTGTTCATTTTGATTGATAGAAGCCGATAAAAAGTTTCCAAAGGTTGTCATAAAGATCGATGTCAAAATGTAACCAAAAATTAAAGAGAGACAACCCTACAATGCCTAGAACTGTAACATGTATTTTACAGGAAGTGTGTCCACTACTTTATAAAATTATTAAAATGCATTGTACCCCATCGTTATTTTTACGAGTAGTACATGAT
>JAHPZR010050711.1:0-5000 GCA_019787425.1 Platygyra sinensis | reverse complement strand
TAGGGATATTTCAAATTCCGTTGCGTCTAAAGTGAAAAAAAATTTCTTTGTAAAAGTTTTAACATAGCACTATTAGCCGCAAGAAGTTCGGAGCAGACCTTCCTTTTAGAAAAATTTTAATCTCCCCCAAAAGCGATACAGATTTAAAAGTGGTAGCCACTTTTAATCAATAATTGATAAATCCAAAGCCCGAGTGATTCCATTTTACATCGACATGTCAGTCCAAATTAATATAGTATCTCCTAAATTGTCAACCATAAAAAAAAAAACCAAACAAAAAAGAAAAACAAAACAAAACAAAAAAGCAACTGGATTTGAGATAGTAATATATGTAAAGAGCAGGTTAATTTCAATATGCATTTTACTAACTTTCACTTTGAGATATTTTTAGTAAACCTCTTAGACATGTATCGCCGAATAATTAACTACAGGGGATATTTTTGCTTGGTATGAATACACTTTCGTAACCAAAACATTACTAAGTGAGTCGATTACGCACTCTATGAGTTTAATTAACTTATTTCTTTTTTCGCTTAAAAAAGCACACAATTTCTTGCAATCGCTCTCACTGTCGTGTACTAAAATATTAAGTTTCTAGCCTTTTCGACTGCGTCTTTAAACTGCATTTTCGGTGAATACATAAGTAGCTCTCTAGAATTTCCAGAATTTCTCCAAGTTGAATTGTGCATGCATTTGGTGGAGGCAAACTGAAGTATTTATATTGAGTTGTTTATGAAACACGAAAAGGGAAAAGAAAATTAGTTCGAAAAAGCAGATAGTTCGAGAAATCGGGGAAAAATTACAGCGTTCTACTGAGAAGAGGGAACGGCTTTTGGTTCGAGTTATCGGGAAGTTCGAAATTTAGGGTTGGAGAAATCTGGATTCCACTATATTAGCATAAATATTGGCGAATCAAACAAGTAATGAAAATAGATATATTTAGGAAAGGTATTTCATGTTGCCCTGAATCTGCTCATTAAAAGTTCACAGATGACGTCAAAATGTGGTAAGAACAAAAAAAACGGGCATAAGATTAGTTAGGCGAATATGTCACTGATCTTCTTACCGTTTTTTTTTTTTTTTTTGACGCAGAAGCAGTGAGATATCATTCGCATGCAATTATTCCATGTTTTCTGTATCCAAGAGGGGCACGCTTGGACTTTATTCTATGTTTTCTGGAGTAGGAACAGAGACTCAATACAGCAATAAATATTACAGGTTCAGCCTTTTTTGAATTTTATTCCGAATTAAAGTCAAACAAATACAAGCAAATCAATCTAAAGCTTTATTTTTCACTTTGGTCTGCTCTTTTTCTAGATTGATTGTGTATACTCCTGTGGTAAGAGTGATTACCCCCGCTCCCTTCAGTTCCATAGTTTAAGTTAATAGCCAGCCGGCGTGATACCCACATTCCACCACTTGCGAAACAAGCCAGCTTTAGGTATATACAACGGTTTTTCTCTTTCAGTCCCGATAACATCTATAAGTGAAGTGCGAGTGGGATCAACCACAGATGCTTTCACTCAATGTCCCGAGGTGTACGCAGAGGATCGATGTTTTTCCATCATTCACGGTGACGAATTTTCAACTTTGGACTTGGTATTCCCAACTCAAGAAGATTCAATTCATTGGACCGTAGGACTCCGTTACTTACTGGCTAAAACTTCAGGTATCAAGATAGGTGATCTACATGTGTATGTCAACAACACTGGCTGGACAATAACAGTGTCGTTGCCACGCAGTTTAATTTCAGTTTTACTTATAGATTATTTTAGATCACTGTTGTAAGATTGTGTTAATTGGAATTGCTTCGCAATGGGACTCGACTAACTATCATAGTACTGAGGAAATAACAAATGATTTACCTTTTTTGAAGAGGTCATGTTCAACCCTAATTCTAACCCTAATTCTAACCCTACGACCAATTTTATTTTATTTCATTCCAAAGTTTAGATGAAAGCTAAAATTATATAATTGGAGATCGCCCAACGAAGAATGAAATAAAAGTGTAATGATGCTGATGACGATAACAATAACGTTGTTTCGTACGTCCGTCCAGTTTGCGAAACTTTTTCTAAGACGTCATATACTAGTATCATGGTTGTATTGAAGTGTGTTATTTCGTAATGCATCAACGGTATTTCTATGACATTCTGTGTGAATTAATACCTGCAGCATAGTTCATTTTTGCTTCCTTTTGTTCGTGTTTCTTATAATCTCACCTCGCCACTAAACTAATCTTGATGTAATACAGTTTATCTCATCTTCTCTGCTTTGTTCTCCACTCCATCGCCATGCAGGAATCTTTCCAGGTAAGTACTTCATTCTTCCTCTGTTCAATCAACGTCATTGTCGGTCTGACGTTCCGCAGTATCACGGTTACTTAAATGTGCTTGTCACTCGTTAACTGTTAGTTCCTTAAGCTGTAAAACTGTCTACAAGGAAATAACTTTTAACTGACCAGTAAACATTTTAACATTTCCCAGGTTGCAATTATCCGCCTGTGTGTTTATCATTTTTTTTGTTTGTTTGTTTTTTTTTTTTTTTTGCGTCTCGTTATTTCTTGCTGTTGCTCTTATCTTTGGGTCTGGAATTGTTGTTTCACTCTTTTAACTCTTTCATCCAACAATGTAATACACATTTTTACTCTCATCGTACTATTGAGACCCACTCAAATGTGATTAACCCATCAACAATATTTTTTTTTTATTCAGTAACCCTCATTACTGACGCAATCGCTATGGGAACAAAGCCAAATGTTATCAGTTGACAACTTATTTTTTGGTTGTGGTTGGTGTAAATTCTTTAGTCCTAAATTATTTATTTCTTATTCTTCACGATTCTTTTTTTTTTTCTACATTACCAAATTGCCAACAGACAGAGCAAAGTGGCAAAACACTATCCATTCAGGATGCCTTTCTCTACTGATGTGTACATGACAAATTGCAAGGTGAAACTGGACGAAATGCTGGGTGGACAGATGTCACCAGCGTCCAGTCCATTGTAACTAACGAATTCCTAATCTTTTCACGACTGTCACCATAGTGAAAGACACCGAAACTTTCTAAATGAAGAATGTGGTACAGAAATTGTATGAACAAGTTTCCGCAAAATCCAAGAATTGTTGAATTTCTGGCATTTTGATCATGGGAGCAAATTAAAATTAAAGAACCTTGATTCCTGCTTATATCATCCAAATTTTGGATATACCTTCTACGAGTTCTTTCTTTCCTGAAATTCAAGTAAATGCTAATTCATTCGAAAACGGAATTATCCGGGAATTTAAACATAATTTTTGATCTAATGAAAACTAGCACCCTGGCACAATGCTTTGCCTCAAGATCACCTTTGCATGGATGTCATACAATCTTAGAATATGAGAACATTTTAGTTTAGAGAACATCCGTTAAACTTGCCTCTCAAAGCGTCGTATCAATGTTAAAATTGCAGCTGAGGATGAACCCCTTCGTCGTCAGACATCGAGAGATCAGTATCCTTTTAACAGGAAATGAACACCTACCTTTAGAAGATCCTAAAGTTAACATGATATTCATAGTGATACCAAGAAAATGACTACTTACAAATCTAATTTTCCAAACGGTCTCGTTATGTATATATACCGACCATTTTTGTAAATCTTTACAATATATTCATAATGGCTGATCATGATATTTGGAAACATCGAAACATGCTCCGAAAACTGAAAAGCGTTGTTGTGTTTTTGAAGATAAAATCTACTTTTCCACACAGATAAATCGAACATAGTTGATTCAGTTTCCAAAGAAAATTCTCGAATATGCAATGCCTCTTTCAGGTATTGAAATATAAGTTTATTAAGCTGCAACTAGCTTTATGAAGGATTTTTTAATCTTTTGGAGCGAAATTAAGAGACAACTCTGCTCTAGTTTGAGTCTCAGAGTATTAATCAAAATGGCAGCTGGCGAAATATAATTAATTCTGAGAGATTTTAGCGCTCCCGGCATTACAAACGTCTGTTTAGATATACAATGATCTTTCATAGAATTTAATTTCGTGTTAGTGTCATTTTTCTGTCCTCGCAGTAACATGCGGTATACAGCAACACAGTAACCATGATTAATCTCATTTGTTTTGTACATTTCCCTTGACACTTATTCAGATGGTTAAAGGAAGTCTTTCTCTCAGCTGATAAAAGTGGAGATGGACTGCTCAGCGTGGATGAAGTCTTTTCCTTGATGCACAAACTCAATGTCAAAATAACAAATAGAAAATTAAGAGAGGCGTTTAAGGTTTGTACTGAAGATTATCGAGCAGAAAGATTTTGCTAACTACATTTGCATTAGTTATCTCATCGGTATGCAAAGTGGACGTACAAACAGTGACTAAACCATACGCCATAAACAGCTTCGTTTGGATTTAACGTTTATTTCGATATTCCTTCAATGCACGAGGCGCCGTGAGAAAACTTGCAGTTCTGTCACAAAAGAAAAAAACACAGTGCACAGGTAGGGCTTTGTGAAAACACATCTAAAACTTGCGAACAAAATAGAAAGCCGAGTGAACTGAGCTTTGAACTGGCCTCGTGGTCTCCATTCGAAAAAGAGCCCCATCTACGCACTCCCGAGACTGAATACTAACGCGCGGGAGATCAAGTTGGGTCACACGAAGCTCAGCAATTACACAAAAACTATTAAAGCGAAAGAGACATGATAGTTTCTTGTCTATAACCCATTGTAGGCTGCTGATACTGATGATCAAGATTCTGAGGGCCTGTTGGATTTTAACGAATTCATCAATTTTTACAAAAGTATATCTACAAGGAGAGAAATTTACCTTCTATTGCTGAAGTAAGTTTGAATTTCAAGTCTGTTAAATTCAAATAAACTTAACGTGCATATGATAGTTACAACAGTTTGCATGACAGTTTTCGTGCAAGAATTTAAGTTTAAAATTCAAATATATTATATACAATGTCAGCGAGGATACGAAGGTAATCCCCAGGCATGTATGCATCTCGTATA
>JAHPZR010050706.1:45000-46243 GCA_019787425.1 Platygyra sinensis | reverse complement strand
AAACCCTCCACCCTGCTGCTATCTGGATTTGTTTTCGGTAGTCCCGAGTTCAACTCCCTCGACCGCGTTACGTTGTGTAAATTGCCAACTGGTCAGCCTCCCACCAGTGGGATTCTTAATTGTCTGTTATATTTACAGATTTGGTTATTTATTTATAGTGTCCCCTATTAGCACAACAGTACTAAATACATTAGACACTTAAATAAAGTTATTATTATTATTATTATTATTATTTATTATTAGTATATTATTATTTGACACTGCGCTGAAATGCCTTCTCGAACTCCATACAGCACGCTTGTTGAGACAATTAAATATTTATTACATTTTTACTATTTGATTAATTTCCTTTTTATACAGCTCCTTTAGATTTTCTACATTTAGGTTACCTTATTTAAATTGCTATATTTAAATAAAAAAAATTATTATTATTATTATTATTATATATTATTATTATTAATTAGAAATTGTAGCAAACACTGGTTAAGAGTGCTCAATACACGTTTGTGTAGAGTGGTGTATAGAATTAGATGACTAAATGAAAATACACGAGATTCCCGGCGACTCTGAGTTTCGTGCGTATGCACTACCCATTGCAATTGGAACCTTTCCCCATTGTTCCTCCACTTATCGCTAATACACTGTATATATCGCTAGCTGATAAGTTTGTCTCTTCTTATTAAAATTGGCCGTGATTGAGTGACATTACCGCACAGATAAACTTCAGAGTCGCCGGGGAAATCTCGTGTATTTTCATTTTTTTTTAGTCATCCAATCTATCTATTACCCTGTAGTTATGCTTATTATATTACTTTTCTATCATTATTCATTATCATTCTCATTATCCCACCACTTCTCATATATCATCTAGTATTATCATTATCTTATTATTATTATTATTGATTATGATTCCTCAAATATCCATTTATGACAGTTGTAGAGGATAAACAGCAACTTGGGATCACCAGGTTATCACGATAGATCTTTGTCTTTGGTTCAAGGAGAAACGAGCAAGCGTCAGAAAGGACAGTCAAAGAATGGACAATCCGACGCTAAAACCAAAGAAGGAAAACCGAATAAGAAAGCCAAAAGCTTCACTATTTGATGATGATGTATCCAAGTATCTGTGATGACCCAGGCTGAATGCCACCATCAAAGGTAATCCCAATATTGCAGGAAGTAATTTTTTTTTTGATAAATAATCCACGGAGTTTATTTCTCTCTTACACCGCGAAATCGTAAG
>JAHPZR010050706.1:17500-40000 GCA_019787425.1 Platygyra sinensis | reverse complement strand
GTGACGCCGGATTGCGCAAGTGGTCATCCTTAACTCTTCCCTAATGCCAGCGACTTGTTAAATCAGGGTTCGTACACTTATGACCTGTAAAAATTCCATGACTTTCCATGACTTTTTCCATGACTTTTTGAAATATTCCATGACCTAAGTTAAGCTATTTCCCTCCGGCAGTAGTGTCAAAACAATCATTTATTCAGCTGAAATTACATTTGATTTTTGGACTTGCCAGTTAATTTTTCAACTTTGGATCTTAATGCCTTTCATTCATAGAAAACATACTGATTTTTCCATGACTTTCCATGACCTACACCTAAATTTCAGGACTTTCCAGGCCTGGAAAATGAAATTGTAAAATTCCATGACTTTCCAGGTTTTCCATGACCTGTACGAACCCTGTAAATTAAAATGTCTTGGACGAGACTTTGTGGGGAAGGAGCGGGTGCAGTATCACAGCACATTTTAACGTAAAGCCAAACATCACAATAATTGGAAAACAAAAGATGCCAAACGTTTTCCAGCTAGCTTTTGAATCACTGAAAGTTTCTAAAAAACAAACAATTTTCTAAAGATTTTGTAAAAACTTCCGAAGAATTGCAGATATTACAGTCCTTTATGAATAATTCAATTCTACAAATGACATCTGCCGTGTCTCCGCCGCCCAACAAACTTAACATTAATCGGTCGTAAAAATTACTTTCCACCATCACTCAGACTGAGCACGAAAAAATTAATTAATATATAGATTTAGCCAAGCTTGAAGACGGATCTTTCATGAAAATCAATTATAAGGGAGTGGGCATTGGAAAAAAGCCGACATTTAGTCCTAATTATAGCAGTATAGCAAGCAAAAATTAAAATTTCGTATTCAAATGTGGATACAAATAGATCTATTTTTGGAAATTTAAACTTCCTTTTTGCATAATTTTATAACAGGATAACATTCGTGGTTGCAGACATACAAACGTCTTCTTGGTAATATCAACAGAATCGAACAATTTCTTTTTCGCAGTCAGTGTTATGTCATGTATTTTTGCTCTAAGCACTCAAAGTTTTAGGTTGTAAACAATCTTGCCGGGCGAGCTCTCTTTTCAAAACCATGGAAACAGTAATTGCTCGATAAACATGCAAACGATAGATGGTAACTTTAACCTTTCCATTTACCTGAAACTAAGTGTAATGGGTTTTTTTCTGTCACATATTTATATTATTACACAACTGCTATCGTTTTACAAAACCAAACTGGCGCCAGAGAAAACAAATGTTTCATAATTACAAGCAGAATGCTCCTATTACAAGAAATCGAATTTGGCGAGGAACGTCTTGTGTACGAAAACAGGCAGAATCCGCGCGAGAGAAATACGACACGCATGGGCACTATTCCCGCGCGCGTTTTTTCCAAGTTAGAAAGGTATGGACTTTCAACAGTCCACATCGGCTGAGACGTCAATCGAGAAGTGTTTGGTACTCAGGAAGCCAGATCAGAAACGAAAACGTTCTCAACTCCATTTGGTTTGATTAAAATCTTAATTACTGTTTCTTCGAAAGGCCTTTCTAAGGGAAGACCAACTTACGTTTAAACGCCAAGGTCTGTGGTTTGAATCACGAAAGAAGAACATATTCTCTGAGAGAAGCATTTGATAACAAGTCTCAGTTAAGTCTTGTATTCCTTTGTTGACTAGTAAAGATTCTGTGTGCACATGTCGGAGAACAGTTATTTACACATAAGAGCACCCACCCGGGAGCACCCATAAGCGTGATCGATCACTCTCTAGTGAACAATCCTTTACTCCGCCTGTCAATGTACAATTTCTCTAAACTAGCATCACTTCCGGTGAATTTAGCGTGAAAACGAGTTGATCACCTATCACGCCAGCTTTTCTTTGGTGAGCACTTATTTTATTTCCATGGTCAACATGATATTTTCTGTTGACAAGAAACTACACTACGAGTCATTTTTTCGGACAGTAACTAAAAAGATTACCAAAAGAAAATTGTACAACAACAAAGGTATGGGGAACTGGTAAAGTTAATTCCGTGAATAGACCATCAAATTCTCCCACCTAATACTATAGGAAATGTATAAAAATGGTAAAAACAAATTTGTATGTTGACATCAGAGCTTCAAGATTTATTACATCAAATTCTCCCTACTAGCACTATAAGAAATGTACGGAGACGAGTAAGGAGAACTTGTATGTTGACATCAGAGCTTAGAACGTATTGGAGATATTACGAGGAAGGACAGAGAAGAGTACTGCGTTACAGCATTTGATTAGAGTCCAGAGGGGAGGAAAAGACCAGGTCAACCCAAAACAAAATGAAGGAAGATGACTGAAGAATTACAGTCACAAGCAACTGTCAGGACTCTGGCAACAAATCGAAGTGGGTGGAGAGAGAATGTCAAAGCCTTGTGTGCCTTATGGCAAGGTACATAATCAATTTGTTGACAAATAAACCGGTAAGGATAGTTTGCACGCTGATACCAGGGCGATAACATAGCTAATACCATTCAGTTCAACGATCATTTGTCTCCTTCACTACTATTACTTGGCACGTCACGCAACGGGCTTGGCCATGACGCGTGACAAACCCAACTATGGCTACGAAAAAGACAAATGACCGTAAGAGTGAGGGTAATAAGAAGAACTTACATTAAGAATAGAGCTGGCTTTTGTCGTAGTCTTCTTGGTGGTTTGAGGACTTGCCGTTTTCTTAGCAGCACTATCAGCAACTGTTTTTATCTCCTTTTTGGCTGGCGTGCTCACAGTAAACAAATCATCATCATCTCCGAGGGGAGAGGAAATCTTTTTATTCGCACTCGTTTTTTCGCTCTCCTTTTCGTGTTTAGTGCCTTTTTTCGCTGAACTTGAAACAAACAAGTCTTCGTCTAAGTCTGGTGCCTTTTCCTTCGCCGTAACTTTTGCCTCAGGTTTCGTGGTATTTGCCTTTGCTGCGTCATTATCGTCATTTTGGACAGCAGAGAATAGATCATCGTTATCAAGCGGTGAGGAAATCTTGGATTCCGCAGCCTTACTGGGCGTTTTCTCCGAGCTTGGTTTAAGTTTTTTCTCCGGAGTTTTATCGCCAGTTGTGGAAAATATGTCGTCCCCGGGAGGGAGCGCTGTGAATAAACTTGTAGTCGTGTCTTTTCCGACTAAAGGTTCTACATTTTTGTTTTTACTTTCGTCCTTCGCACTATTCACAGAAAAGAGATCGTCCTCATTAGCAGCCGAAGTTTTTACATTTGCGGGCTCTCTTTTGTTCGCTTTCTCGCTAGAAACAGAAAATAAATCCGAATCATCGCTTAAAGGCTCGTTAGCTTTGGAAACGTTCGGCTTTGCAACGGACGATGAGAAAAGACCGTCTACCAAAGGATCGTCCGCTTCTTTAGCGACCTTCGAAGATTTAGAACTAGTAAACCCGAAAAAGTCGTCACTCATATCAGAGTCTCTAGTACCAGTCCTCTGGGGCCGTGAATCTACTTCACTCTTTTCCAGTCCCTCCTGAGTGGGAAATCCTCCCCAGGATACTCGAGCGCTTGCGCTTGCGTCGTCACTCGTTGTCGATCCGAACAGTGTTGCGTCACTAGCGCTGTTTGTACTAGCCGCTGCTCGGCGTGCTTGACGCGTTGGAGGGCGTCGTTTTACCTGGATTTTGGCACGATCCTGCGGAAAGCAACAAAAAGGTCACATGATAAATATTAACAATTACAAGAACCGGAAAACCCATCTTCTGTTCAAACTGCTACGCTCTCAAGTTTTGTGGCGCTCCATTTAACTTCGGGTCATGTTTGCGCATTACACACTTAACAAATTGACGTCAGTTTTTCATGCGTCTGTCCTGTTATCGATCATGAATTTCGTCATAACATTGTCAAACTAGCTGTGGATCCACGAGGCGATAGCCGAGTATATCCGCAGACTACTTTGACAATGTTGTGACGAAATTAATTGTCAATAATAGGGCAGACGCATTAAAAACAGACGTCAATTTGTTTTTTACGATAACAAATTGTCAAACTGTCCGCTCTCGTTCGTTGACGTAGCGCATAAATTATAAATTCGTGTGTCTGTCCGCTTATTGACAATAAAAATTAGCCGATGAGCGCGCGAGAATTTCTGCAGTTATCGTAAAAAAGACAATTGACATAGACGACAATAAAAAAGACTGTTCACAGTCCCCTATTTTTCCGTGATATCGTTAATGCCGATCGTTGAGTTCGACCGGCTGCCATCTTGATCTCATGATGCGAGCGAAACTGGGGAGAGTACGAAATGCCCGTGGGTAGGGGTAGTAGAGGGCACGGGACGCCCCCACGCCTCTACCCACGAACATTTTGTACTCTCCCCATTTTCGCTCGCATCAAGAGAGCAAAATGGCGGCCCGTTGCACTCAACGATCGACATCTACTACCATAAAAGTGAAACAACTTATCCTCGATGAAAAATTAAAATCGAGAGCACTATTACTATACACAGAGAATTAATGAATTAAAAACTATTTCAGTGTACCTTGTTTGCACTCTCTAGGGTGGTGACTTTAGCAGGCTCGTCAAATGACGCTACAGTGGGTGCGGCCTCTTTCTTGGGCGGGGTCGCTCCTGGCCTCAGCATGGCGGGGTTGAACGCAAGCGATTTCTGACAACAACAAACAGCAAATAACACTTAGATTTCGTTCGAAGGTCGAATGTCTCATCAGCAGCGCCTAATGAACTCAGACGCTTTCATTCCCCGAGTCTAAATATTCCAGCATACAAAGTAACATAAAAGAACTGCTTCATAGCTTTTACTTTAATTGTCACAAACTTTTATTATATGGCCCTGTCTCACAAGGACTGGGAACTACCAAATTCACGAATCTGATTGGTTAAAAATCGATAATGAAAGAGGTCTAGATTTCCCATCCAGACCCTGACTGGCATCTAGACCAGTAATGTTTGGTAGTACAAAAGTTGCAAACTAAATTGCAAAATCATTGACTATTTTCATCTAACAATATTTATGGAAGCGACAAAAAGGCTGATGACAAAAGTAAAGAGGCCGAGTAAATTATGGCAGTTATAACCGAGTGTTGACAAAATCTGTCAAAATTGACCAATCAGAGGGTATACCAGATCCTGGTATACTGGAACGACCGTTTGTTAAGTTTGCCCACAGGCGTTCCCTCACTTCCTCTCCCGCGCTTTTCTTTATTTTTTCGCGCGCCGCCGATTATCGCGCTGCTCCCAACTAACTGAACGCCTGGAAGAGGCTAAGGCAAATGCGGAAGCCCTTTCAAAGGCAGATGGTCAGTGTCTGTTTAATAATATTCCCCCACATGTGCCTCGATTCCAAGCTAGTTCCAGTCCCACCGACCGAGAATAGGACTACGGTCTATTACAAACTTCTTTCAATCAGCTAGTCAATACTTTTCGTTGTTGCTTCATTTCTATATAATACGAACATCGTGATATAATACACAAAACTTGAACTGCGGAACATCAAACAGACATTCACATACCTGCAGCTTCTCAATTCCTGACCCGGGCTTCACTGGTGACGCTTTAGGACTAACTGACGGAGGAGCTGGGGAAGAAGCTGGCTTGGGTGCCGGAAGTGGGACTGACAGCTAAAGAGATAGACAAGACACATTACATGGAGAACTGGGTAAGAAGCTGGCTGGGGTACCGGAAGTGGGACTGACAGCTAAAAGAGATAGACAAGAGACATTACATGGGGAACTGGGGAAGAGGCTGGCTCGGGTACCGGAAGTGGGACTGAGAGCTAAAAGAGATAGACAAGAGACATTACATGGGGAACTGGGGAAGAGGCTGGCTCGGGTACCGGAAGTGGGACTGAGAGCTAAAAGAGATAGACAAGAGACATAACATAGCAGTTTCCAAAATAATCTACATCAGAGCACTGGGGGGATCAGAAGTTCAGATACTGTTTGCGCCTCATCTCGCGAATATTTGTATTTAGTATATACACACTCAGTGATCTTGGTGTTTTAAGCAATCTGATTGGTTCGCTATCTCTGGCTAATGAGCATTATTCACCCCCTACCGAGTGAATAATGCGTAAGCCAAACAAAAATAAAGCATACTTTTGAATAAAGCATACTTTTGGTTCACACTGATTTGAACGGTGTCTAAGGACCATTATTCTAGACTGTCACGAGGTTTTTTCGAATATTAACTATAGATTTTCCATGTTCAAAGATTCTGTAAATAGTTTCGCGAATTCGCGCATGCTTGGTACCGCTTGCACGTTTTCCACGCATGAATTGAGAGGTCAATTAAATCGATTTTTAATGGTTTCCTTCTGAAAATGTTGTGTTGAGATCACTTCCGGTAAATATTCTATTCACCTCGATTTCAAAGAATAATTGTTAATTAATCAAAGCCTTTTCAGGCGCGTAACCTAATGGTGAGCACGCTGGACTCCGGATCGCGGGCGCTGGTTTGGTCGATGAAGTGTTAGCTGGTTAAAATCATAATCAACTTTACCTCTGGTTTAGGTTCTTCCGCAGTCTTGACTTTAGGTTTTGAAGCAAATAAGTCGTCTTCACATCATCATCATCATCATCACCTCCTAAGGGATCTACAGCGATTAGGAAGAGAAAAAAGTTACTCTCATTATGATACCGCAACGGTAGTGAATTCATATCTTGCAGTCCGTTCGAGGTTTGAAGCTTGAAGCGCTCTGGAAATAACTTAAGCCCAAAGCATTTATTTATAGCCCACAGTATTAAGCACATTTCACGGACTATTGTATCCGAACAAACAATCTCTGTCTTTGAAAGTGAAGAATGATCATCGCAGTAAATTTTCCAATTTAAGCAATTGGAAAGGAGCCTGAAAAAATCTGTCTTATAACCTTTTGGTTTAGTAACGCTGGCTTTAGTAGCCGCTGCCGAAGACGGCGGTGACTTGCTGGGGCCGAACAGGTCCACACCTCCAAACATGGAGACGGCTCCAGCAGGCTTCTTAGGTTTAACTGGTTCTACTGGTTTAACAGGTTCGACAGGCTTCACAGGTTCATCAGCTTTACCCTCTTCTTCAGGTTTTGAAGCAAATAAGTCGTCTTCATTATCATCATCACCTCCTAAAGGATCTAGAGCGATTAGGAACAAGAGAAAAAAGTTACTCTCGTTATCATACCGCAGCCGCAATGAATTCATATCTTGCAGTCCAGTCGAAGTTTGACGTTTGAAGCGCACTAGAAATAACTTAAGCCCACAGCATTCATTTACAACCCACAGTGTTAAGCACATTTAGCGGACTGGTGTATCTCAACAAACAATCTCTGTCTTAACCTTTTGGTTTAGTAACGTGGGCTTTAGTAGCCGCTGCTGAAGATGGCGGTGACTTGCTGGGGCCGAACAGGTCCACACCTCCAAACATGGAGACGGCTCCAGCAGGCTTCTTAGGTTTAACTGGTTCTACTGGTTTAACAGGTTCGACAGGCTTCACAGGTTCATCAGCTTCGCCCTCTTCGTCTGGTTTTGACGTTAATGCAGGTTTGGCCGGTTTTACTGGAAACAAAACAAAATGTTGATTCAGTGTCTGCTTACTGAACAATTTGGGAAAGAATACTACCGTATACGATGACCGAGACAACAAGAACATTCCAGTTTCATGTTACCGTAAGTTAAGAGGCCCTGCGCAATATCTCATAAATCTCTTTATGAGTTTGTTTTTCGCTTAGAGAAACAAGTGGTTAGTTCGTTCGTTTCTACCTAATCAAACGAAGATTTTTAGAGCTATGCATTTTTTCTCGCCCATGGCAACGGTTGCATGTTTTCCCGCGCTTTTAACCGGTCCGTTTTATACTTGAGATATAATTGGTTCATCACGCTGCTGCTGTTGGCCAATACGATTACCACTACAAATAGTGGATAATATATGACGAGAGAAGATAAGAGTTATATTTTTCATTGGTCCCAGATGTGTTTTCCTATATTTTTTTCAAGTGGTGTATTTCCCAGAAAAACACTTGTGTCTGGAAAACGCTCGTAAAAATTTTTTAACCTAGCACAGAATAACTGAACTTTTAACTTCGATTGCTCGTAATTCTTTTCTCCTGGAGACTAACAATAATTGGACGAAGTTGAGCGGAATACCATGACTTGTCAGTGGCGGGCAGATAAATTATTTGCCGATAATTGAGCTGTGTGACACACTGACAAATCACGGTATTTTGCAATAACCGTGTTCAACAATTGTTTTCTCGTTCGATCACCAAGTTTGTTTTCATATTTA
This sequence comes from Platygyra sinensis, assembly GCA_019787425.1. Classification (NCBI taxonomy): domain Eukaryota; kingdom Metazoa; phylum Cnidaria; class Anthozoa; order Scleractinia; family Merulinidae; genus Platygyra; species Platygyra sinensis. Next base: position 31,758 of record JAHPZR010050706.1, on the reverse strand, counting down.
AATCACTCTCTAGCAGTACAAGGAAGCGACTCGCTTTTTTTTTTACCCGAGAACGTGGTTACAATTCCTTTGCATTTGATAGAAAAACTCAAATTACACATGAGCAAATTCTTATTTGCAGAAACACATTTAGACGGTACTACGCATGAGACAGAACATCATTTGTAGGCAGTCATGTACAGGCCACGTGGTGAACTCTCGACCAATGAAACGGACGAAAAATATGCGTCGAATGATAATAGTAATTGGACCTAGTGGAGTACAATTCAGGGAGTAATCGCGCGAGTAATTTCAAAATCGGACGAGCGCGATTCGAGCGGCCGATTTGAAACTATGAGCATGATTACTCCTTGAATTGTACGACACGAGGTCCAATTACTAATTAATCGTATCTATAACAAATTTTAGAATTAAAAATGTCTTTCGAGACGTTCTTTGGAGCGAAAACATCTGTAGAGCTTTTCATAAATGTTGAAAACTGTGTGAAGCATTGCGAAAAAGCCATTAAAGCGAGCGAAATTGACGTGTAAATCACGTGGGTATACAATTAGTTCAAATCAAACATCTGTAATTGGACACCCACGTGATCGCGCGCCGATTACGTGACAAATAAGCGCGTGGAGAACCAAACACGATAGAAAATCTGGTTATAGCGGATACGATTTGGAGTATAACTTGCAATGAACATGACGCTGCTGGTCATACCTCCAGAAGTTTGCTCGAATTCGTTAAGATCGGCTAAACGATGTGTCGCGCGTATTGTTTATCTAATTACAAATCTTCACGAGCGCCGTCAAGTAGATCCACTCTTACCTGTGGGCGGTTTGCTCGGCGTGGAAAACAGATCATCTTCTGTTGAATCACCAAACAAGTCTGAGCTTGGTTTGGCCTTGACAGGTGCGGCGAAAACTTTTTTCCTCTGGGGTTTGGAAGAAAATAGTTCATCTTCTTCTTCCTCCTTTTCGTTATCGAACAAATCTGCTCCTTTGTTGGGCGCAGCTGATGCGTCTTATAAAATAAAAAAGTCGCAAAGCTAAATCATAAAGTGACTCGCCCGGGTATAGATAGAAAAAACCATTAGAAAACGATATCATTTTAAGATCACTGATGATCTAATTCTCCTCATTCATGCTGCAAAATTTATTGGGTTACGAGTATGGAGAGTTAACACCGTGATAACGAAGAGATGTTCATCTGCCATGAGAGTGGGACCAAAAAAGAATATCTGAGTCCCCGACAGGAGTGAACCCATGATCTCCCAGATACTCGGCTGAACACTATAACCATTGAGCTACAGGAGACTCTCAGTGGGTTGGGCAATTTATTAGGATCATATAATTGACATGTCGACATCAGGGCCAAAAAACACCCAGGCATTAACTTTCTTCAAAGAGCGTTACACAGCTTTGAATTTCTACGAGCTCTTTCAAAGGAGATGAGACAGTGACAATCGGTGACACAAGCTTCTAGAAGAAAATTCACGTTTTTCTGACAGGAGTCGAACCTATGATCTTCTGCGCATCGGCCAGGTACCCGATCACTGAGCGACTGAACGGCTTAGCCATGAAACTTGGTTCAAATACTACAAACGCCTCATATACTGAAAGGATTGATTTTGCCGATGAGTGCCGGAGACTACAAAGAGAGAGATCATTAACAAGAGCAACTCTTACACTTCACTGTACCTTCTTCCTTCTTTACTGGTTCCTTCTTATCAACATCACTCTTATCTTCAGTAAATGAAGGCTTCTTCCCAGCAAACAAATCAACACCGCCAAACATGGATACTCCTCCTACTGGCTTCCTGGTCTTGGGACCCTCTGCTGTCACATCCTTCTTCTCCTCGACCTTTGGTTGTTCCACAGATTTATCGCCAAACAAGTCCTCTTCTTCATCATTAAACAGACTTGTTTTTGGCGCTGCTGCTGCGCTGCTGGTTTAGGTTTCGGTTTGCTAGCCTCGCTACCATCTTTGGAATCACGTGACGGTGCAGCTTCTGAAATGGCAGCTGACAAAGGTGACACGGGCTCAAACGATTTCTGGGGAGACTGAGAACAATATTGGATACGGTATTACAATAACTGTTACTCGTAAATGTCACCATACCATAAAATCAATTTTTTTTCTAATATATACACCTGTGACGGCGAGGCTGTAAAAATGTCGTCCGCTGCGCCTCCAAACATGCCTTCATCATCATCGTCAGCATCAAAAAGGGATTGCATCTTTGACGAACTCCTCGTTTTTGGTTCGGTCTGTGTATATAAAACCAATACGATTAATACCTCATCTGGCTTTTGTTGTTGTTGTTTTTTTTTTACATCAAGATGATTCAGAATGCTTCAAAACAGCATGAGTCGTAATGGAATACCGTGACGGTCTAATACGCCTTCCTGAAGAAATGGTTTCTACCGAAAAATGACCCTCTACCAAATGATCCTTTCGACAGTAGGTACCCTCGTATAAAGCCCAGGCCAAACGAACCAAACTAAGGGAATTAAATTCATGATGAGTTCGATGCTTGACTAACCCAGTTCGTCCGACTGATTTGAATTCAAAGCAGACGGATAGAACGTGCTCGATCTAAATTCAAATTAAGTTCGACATTAGATCCAACGGTCGAGCTTGACCCGTTTGGATCGACTTAAATTGCAATTTAGTTCGTCTCATGTGAAGCTTGACGTGGGCCTAAAAGCAAACCACAAATAATTTTAAACAAATATAACCCCAGGAACTTACTTTGTATTATCGTAATTTTACAGTAACTTTTTTTTTGAATGGCTAAGATGTTGAGAAAACCAACAGAAAGATGTCAAAAAGTTGTCAGACATCAATCAGCTATTACAGCGAATAGCAACGCTTTGTGCATTGACTAAGCATTGGCGGTTATTGTCCATTTTGCATGAAACGAAGCTGTCTGGAATTTCACAACATACTTTTCTGTTTTCTTTAGGTGTCGCATTAGGAGACGGAGCAAGTTTAGGCGATGGAGAATTGAACAAATCGGCTTCATCGTCATCAAAAAGCCCTGAAGACTTCTCGTTGGCCGGCTTGGTTTCCTAGAATGTGGAAGACATCAGTTACTCTATTTAATTCAAAATAAACTGTAAACAATATTGTGTAGTGAAGCCTTGGCCTTGGAGCTGCCGGAGCTTGTCCCGGTTTCTGTCGCACTACACGACTAGAAGTATTTCTACTTCCCCTGGACGGGATGCTAGTCCATCTCAGGCCACTGCCCCCGCAATTCGTTAGGTTTCCCCAACAATTCACCGGTACCCATTTATACACCTGGGTGGAGAGAGGCACTGTGAGAGTAAAGTGTCTTGCCCAAAAACACAACACAATGTCCCCGGCCAGGGCTCGAACCCGGACCGCTCGCTCGAGTCGAGCGCACTAACCACGAGGCCACCCTGCCTCCCAGACAATATTGATTATAATTGTACGTAATATTAGTATTGTAAGTAATGTTAGGTGGTGTTGTAAATGGTGAGTGCTGCAATAAAAAAACGTCCTTTTGCGAAAATAAAATAAATCGATACTTCATTTGCGTGCTAGCGATCAAACATTTAAAAATGAAAGAAACGCCGATATATTTTTTCTTTGTCGCAACACCATAATGATCATATTGACATATTTTCCGTGTGATAAGTTAAGTTAACATACATGTACAGTGACATGTATCTGTCTTCCGTTGCTTTCCGTGCATCTCAGTGTAGCAATTATCCACGCTGCGATACGACTCTAAAATTTTGGCTGCGATTCACACGAAAAGTAACCAGTTTTCTTACCTTAACTTTTTCTTTTGGTTCCTCTTTGCTAGGCTCCTTTTTAGCTGTGACACTGAAAAGCCAACAGACACTAATTAAAACGCGGGCAACGGCAAAGAAAACCACAGAGGTCTCAAAACACAACAAAAAGGGGTAACAGTCGATGAGTGTGGGAAAATTGACAAGCTGTCCTTCTAAAAAACAAACAACGCGTTTCAAAGTTCATACGCTGTGATCTTACTCCTTCAACAAATCCACTTCACAGCTTCATTACCTGTTTGCCTTGGAAGCTGTTGGAGCAGCAAAGAAATCATCTTCTTCATCCTGTTCATCATCATCGAACAGGCTGATCGTCGTTTTTGCTGTCGGTCTTGACTTCACTTCAGCCTTCGGCTGTGGCTTTGCAGCAGGAGCACCAAACAGCCCTCCCCCTTCTTCCTCGTCTTCATCACTGAACAGTCCTCCCCCTGATTTTTGTTTGCTTGGCTGCGAGGCAGGGGGAGGCTTTTCGTCGGTTTTCTTGGGTTGTGGGGTGGCCTTGGATTCCTTGAACAGGCCAGTATCATCTTGCTGTGAAACAAGCAGAGAAAACAAAAACAATCGTAATTCACGTTTTGAATCATGTTAGCCTGGGAAACAATTCACATCTTTTGAATTGATCATCCTCTAAGAATTGAGTGCTGATGACTAGTTCGTATTGTGTGGTCGTATTGAGTCTTTCTGCCAGTCTCACCAATGTAGGAAGCCTCGCAGCCTTCCTACATTGGTGAGACTGTGTAATGTAATGTGTAATGTGTAATGTCAGAAACTGGCAGGAAGGAAGGAAACCTCGCAGCCTTCCTATATTGGTGAGACTGTGTAATGTAATGTGTAATGTGTAATGTGTAATGTCAGAGACTGACAGAAACCTTAACACGAGACCGACTGAACACAAACGAGCCACGAGAAATGGTGATGCCAACAATCACAATGCTGTGCATCATCAACTGACAAACCACAACATTGACTGGGACTCTGCCCAATGCTTAACCTACAGTAATAACTATTTTCAACGACTGACTCTGGAAAGCTGGTACACTAACTTAGAACAAACGCCTCTTAACAGATGTCAACAACTACCGGCACCTTACAAACGACTTATCCGAGACGAAAACGAAAACTACAAACGGACTTCTAACAGACCGACTTAACTTTGACTAACAATAGATGGACCTCAAACCGACCAATTTGACTAACAAAAGACGAATCGAAACTGACCAATGACTGATGACAAACGTTACACGGGTCTTTCAGCCAATAACATCATGGCTTAACTGACCAATCGTTTTAAACTGACCAGACTTATAACAACATCGACTGACAAACACTATTCACTTGACTCCAAAGATGACTTCCGCTCAGGTTGTCGAAACGTCAGTCACCAACAACAGTTCTTTTCAGAACTACACTCACCCGGACGATCACACAATACGAACTACTGATACCATTTACTATAGTACTGATGACGCTGCACTACAGAGATCTACTGTAATTAAGTTAGTAAGTAAACACTTTATTTAGTTGGGGGTAACACTAAATAGCTAAAAGCTTATAAACTTGTGCCCTCAAATAATCAAAAAATGAAACTACACACTAAATAAATATACATAAAAAAATACAAAATAATCTCTAAATGGATGTTCGAAACCGCACAACATCCAACCCTAAACCTAAGGCAAATAAACTGATCTTTGAAGACAAATGGTGAACAGAGAATTAACTCTGAAGTGTAAATTAAAGTGCTAATTGAACCATGAATAACCCACTGGGCGTTGGCCCTAGCAAAGGGAATCAGGGAACCACACGAAGGTAAAGAAAAAATCATTTGACCTCGGTGGGAATCGAATCCACGACCTCTGGATTAGATCTGCCGTTACTCTGCCGACTGAGCTACGAGGTCGGACAGAGAAAGTCGGAGACGGTTTTAAGGTGGTGAATCGCGGCGAAGAGAAAGTAAGGGTACATACGAATGTTGTGCCGTATACCACTATAAACACAAATGGTGGAACAGAGAATTAACTCTGAAGTGTAAATTAAAGTGCTAATTGAACCCATGAATAACCCACTAGGCGTTAGCCCTAGTAAAGGGAATCAGGGAACCACACGAGGCAAAGAAAAAATCTTTTGACCTCGGTGGGAATCAAATCCACGACCTCCGGATTAGATCTACCGTTACCGTTGCCTGACCATTGAATAATTTTTGGCGCAAATTTCGATCAATCGATCAATAATGAGTATACTTCTAACTAGCCACAAAAGGCTTGTTATTATAAGTAATAGTAATAGGACTCAGTGGAGTCCAATTCGGTCTGTTATCATGAGAGTGATAACAAAATCGGACGACTGCAAAGCAGGAGTCCAATTTGTTTACCATGAGTATGATTATAGACCTAATCGGACGTCACAAAGCCTTGTTACCAATTAATAATAAAAAATTACAATTTCTGAGAAAAGAATACCAAGTTATAAAAAAAGGGAAAATTTACATTAAAAAACTGACAAGGGAGGCATAAACATTCTAAGGCCACTGCACCTGCTACTTGAAATTAGGCGCTAAAAACACAAAAGCAAGCGCACACGCAAGCATAACTGCAACTTTGAATGTGATTGGCTTATTTAATTAGTGCTGTCAGATAACTAACTCTCCATTAACAGGCTGTCTGATAACAACTTTGCAAGTGAATTACCCCAGTAGTGAAAAATTGGAGTTTTTTAAACCAATCACAATCAAGGAAATTTTAATTTCTATGATTAGTCGGGTTACAAAGAGTATACGGTCATTAACACCATTCTAAAATACCAATCAAATGAACTGAATTATCACCTGTTCCTCATCTTCAGTTTTCTTGCCTATCAGCAGAGGAGGTGGTGAACTACCAAATATGGACACAGCACCAGCAGGAAGCTACAGTACACAGTAAATAACAACAACAACTAAGCACAGTATGTTAACAAAATTATAACCTCTATTTACACTTGGCAGTGTTTATAGCACAGACGCTAGCAGGGGCAGCAAATAACTAAAACAAATAATTCAAATTCAACATAACATGAACCTTAAGAATCCCAACTAACCAGAGGCAAACCAGTTGGCTATTTACAAATTTTGGCCGAGGATTTGAACTCGCAGCTACTGTGAAACAAATCCAATTAGTGGTCAGAATGGAACTCGAACTCGGGACTGCTGGATTGCGAGTCCAACGTGCTGACCACTCAATTGCGCTGCCTCCATTAAAATGTAACTAAATCACTTCCTCTTAGCTTGAACTATTGTGCAAGCACATTGGCTTGCTGATAGAGAGTACGCAAGTAATTGCATATCAGTAACATGGGGAGTGCTTGCAAAATTCCCGAACCAAAGGGTTGTGTTAAAAGTACTCGGCAGTAGTAATTTAGAAGTTTTAAGATCTTAATCAAAAGGATTACATGTAGGGATTTTAAAGATCACTGGAGTTTTGTACACAACTTTATTTGGCAGCTGTGAAAGTCTAGTCTCATTATGATACTGGATGGGGACCTTGTTTTGTACTAACATGGAAGACACTTAACTGACCAGTTGGTTATTTAAACAACACGGTTGATGAGTTAAGTTTGGGACTGGCAACATCAAATCCCGATAGCGGTTGGGTGGAAGATTTGAACCAGGGACCTCCAGATTTCAAATGATCCAGCGCCCAAAACCACTTGGCTACACTGCTTCTACTCCGCCAGGCCACCTCCAGTAAGCAAAACAGTACTTTGTGCAAGTCATTGCCAAATTCTCCCAAGCTTTACTAAAAGAAAACATTGCATCTATAGAAGAGAGAATTACTATACTGAATAAACCTTTTTCTTGGGTGCAGCCTGAACAGGTTCTTTTGCCGCTGGCTTTCCACTAAACAAATCACCCTCCTCTTCATCTTCATCATCACCACCAAATAGGTCAACCTTATTATTTGCTGATGATTTTGTTTTTGTTGTCTCTGTTTAAATTCAGAATTTAAAAAAAAATTAATATCATGAAAATGACCACAAATAGTTGGGGTATAACATTTTTACAAAGCTTATTATTATGGGATAGAGTTCTTGAGAGGAAGGTCATTTTTGAGTTGGTTTTTTTTCAAGATGTGAGATGAAACTGAAAACTGAAAGTGAAAAACTTTATTGAAACAAGTGACATTGATGAGCCTAGAAAAGGACTCATTACAAAAATGTATGTGTATCTAAAGTAGTACATAAATTAAGAAAATATATACAAAAAACTAAGAATCTATAGTAAAATTAACTGCAGTGTATCCACTCTGTCAGTTAAAATAGAATTTAATTAGAGCAGGAATTACAACAACACTTGTCCTGGCTCAACTTAAGTTTCCTAAGTTTGGCCACAAAATTCTTCAGATTTGGGGCCTCCTTAACATGTGAAGGTACAATTTGTTCCAAAGGCGGCATGTGATATACAAGAAAAATCTGTGTTAAAACTAGTATTGGGGGCCGGCTGATCAAGTCTGCTACCATTGAAATTTGGGGGTTTATCTTCATGTGATTTGTTTTGGCTGTGACTGTGATGAGGAAAAGAGCAGTCTGAAGTTAACAGCATACAACAAAGCCCTGTCCACACTTGTGTGTCTCGATAAAAAATTTGAATAAACATGCTTGTACTTTTTAACATGCCTTTGTCTATCGTCCACACCAAAACAATAAAATCTTCATCACAAATGCATACATTTGAAAACAATGTCCAGAGTGGAGACATTTGAAGATGCATGGAACAATGTTATATTAGTGTGATCAGTGATAATAGAGACTGTCCAAGACAATAATGTCATTGATCACATGCACATATGATGGTAAAGGTAAAGAATCGGATCCCACCGATGCGTCGGCCAACACATCGGCCAACGTGTCGGTCGACACACCATCGACACACCACCGCCACACTACCGACACGTCGGCCAACACACTACCGACATGTCAGCCGACACACTACCGACACGTCGGCTGACACACTACCGACACGTCGGCCGACACACTACGGACGCAAAACAAGATGGCGGTTAAAAGTAAATTTCTTATTTTCATATCGTATTGAAAGTTTTCTGTCGAAGACGTTGCAGTTCAGTTTGGAAAGGGTACGTATAGCATTGCAATATTCCAAAAAGGCCCAAATGAGTCACTGACACGCCGCCGACGCACCACCGACGCATCTTTTTCATTTCAAGTTTAAAAAGTGAGCGATGCATTGGCCGACTGTCACCGACTGTCGGCTGACAGTCGGCCGACGCGTTGGTCGACACGTTGGCCGACGCGTCGGTGGGATCGGATTCTTTACCTTTACCCATATGATGGTGTTTTCCCACATAGTAGCAGCAATTTTCAAGGCATGGACACAAAACCATTACACATCACATTACAAGCTTACGAAGGCTATAGTATACATTGGCATTTGGGCGCAAACAATATACCTTGTGTTGCTGGTGCTGGGGATGGTTTTGATGTTGTACCACTGAACAGATCATCTTCATCGTCACCATCAAACAGTCCGCCTCCACCCCTTTCTGTCTTGGATTTGGGTTTGGGTTTGGTCTCAGACTCATGGCTTGGTCGACGTTTAGTTATACTACTTGTCATGTCCCCCTTAGTGAGCAGGAATAAAATGAGCCAGTCATTAGCAGCATTGCTAGGGTTTGAGCTAAAAAGGACTATTTTATACATTGCAAATGACACTTGCAAAACTGCATATTGGATCAAATTAAGTACTGCAAATTTAGCGTACAAGGTAGCCTTGCCTTGTAATGCATTGTCGTGACACTTGCATCAGTCAGCCAAATCAAGTTCTACTTTCCAACAAGAACACAATTGCTCCAAACCATATTTATACATAAGTGGTGTTATGCTTAGCAACATTTTCATCTTAGAACAACAGAATTGTAAGAAAACTTAAACAACAAAATCTCTCCAGTAACATCATAAGGGCAAAATTATTACTCTTGTTAAGCTCCCTACCTCTTTATTTGGTGAGCCAAACAAACCAGTCTCTGAAAGAAATTATATTCATTACAATAAATCTCAAATTCAACAATCTTGTGTTAATGGGTATGTGTGTGTCCCAAGGTACATGTACGTATTCGAGACTTGTCTAGGCATACATGAGCTTCTTGAAGATTAATAGATTATTGCCAATGTAAAATTGTTTTGTATGCATTTAAATTAGCCTAACTAACCATGTTTGAGAGTAAAAATTCTTTTAAATTATCACTCAAAAACAAAGTTAGCTGGGCTAATTTTAATACTTACAAATAAACTTTCAATTGCCAGCTATTTATGAATAAGGTCTATGAAGTGAACAAGACTCACCTCCAAATATGGAGACTGCACCTGCTGGGATTTTCTTGCCACTGGCTGTACTTCTTGCTCTGGGTTTAATCAGCACTGACTCTTCATCTTCTGGAAACAGATGAAACAGGAAGTTACAGAAATTAGATCACTTCACGTCATTTGTACAGACCAGCTCCTCTATGAAGTTTTACTCTCACCTTCTGTTGGCTCCTCCTTGTCATTTGTTTCAGCAGGTTTTTCCTCTGCAAACAATGAGTCCTCCCCCTAAAATGGCAAGGTTTGTGATGTTATCAATTAATGCATGAAAGAAAAAAAAGAACCAGAATGCACAATGTACAGTGGTAGCCATTTGATGAACCACTGTTTCTGAAAATGAAAATGATGTTGAAATGAAGGTGTCAGGAGGTAAAAAGCTAATTACTGTATCTACCTTAAGTTCTAATAAAAAGTATTTGAAAAAGGCACATATCAGAAAATCTTTCTCTTTTTCTAAAACCTTGGAATCTTAAACTACTAACATGGACAAAGTGAAGTGATGTATTTGGATCCAAATGGCTCATAGCCGCTGGAGCCTATCCCAGTTTCTGTGGAGTATTTGTACTTCCCCTGGACTGGATGCTAGTCCATTGCAGGTCACTCCACTGCAATTTTTCCCCCAACAATTTGCCAGTACCCATTTAAACTCCTGGGCGGAGAGAGGCACTGCCATTCACTCCAGGGACGAGTGCACTAACCATAAGCTAGGCCACCACGCCTCCCTAACATGGACAAAAGTAGCGGGAAATTTTTCACTTGTAGGGATGTGTGAACACATCACACAAACAGCCGTGCACAAATACAACTTACACTTGCCCAGGCCTACCCCACCAGCAGTGTTGGACACATGTACTCATAATTTCTCTCGAGCTTCAACATTGTACTGGCTGAGGGAGAGGGAAACAGCAATGTGTTTTTAAAACGATAGCAGTACATGTACTTCATCAAACTTCCGTTCTATAACACAGATAATTCATGACAAAAAATTGATCAGTGTTCCAAGGACATTTGTCCAACATAGTAGGGTGAAAATAAAAGAAATAAAACATCCCAGGCTTTTAAAATTTTGGGTCCCTAGAAGTGGCAACTTAAGAAGAATATCCCACCAGCTAATGCATTCTTGTAGCAGTGCTTGGGTCAGATCCACAATGAATGACAACAGAGAGCAGAAAAAAAAAATTAAATTGTTACCTTGTATTTATCTTCAAAATCGTCAAACAAATTGCCTCCTCCACTGAAAAGCCCTCCCTTCTTTGCAAATGGTGTTCCTTCACCTCCAAACAGACCATCCTCCTGGGGACTAGACTGACTAAACAAATCTAACAAGAAAAAACATCATGGAATGAGTATGTTAACTTTATCATGTAACACTCACTGCCGAGAACCAGGCTGAGAGTAAAGAAGAAAAAAGACTAAAGAGCACATCAGGGCTTGTCAAGTCCTCTGAACAAGTAGATTTCCTGCCTGGCAAGAAACTTATTCTTATTTGCCTGATGGTCAAGGACCCAGGCCAGCTGTCTGCAAAATATATGAGAGAAAAAGGACTGCTTGTCTAAACGAAGAGCTGGAATGAAAGGTTTTTTTTTTTAGTCCTGCTTGTGGTAGGGACCACTTCATGTACATGAAGACAAGGAGAGAAATTCATGATGTCCAAAAACTAGGAAAGGGAAAAACTAAAAGAGCTTTGTCCATGAATGGCTCGTGACAGTTGTGAAAAGTAAGGATGATGATGACCAGGAACTTTTGCTTTATCCTAGGACCACAGGGATTGTAGTATAGGTGGCAATTCAGTACTAAAGTGATTGCCTGTGCTGGTGTGAGGGTCACAGGTGTGAAATATGATGGCTCGACAGGAAAATGCACAGAATTGCTATGGACTCTTATTAAAGAAATAGAGCCAATAATTCTTTGGCCAAATATCACACCTTTTAAGCTCCAAGCCGTGATGCCTTTGTAACAATTAAGAAAAAAATTTAGATTTTTATTTTCATAGTTGTAATTAAAATGACAAACTTTCCATAAAAGGTGAAAATAACATATTTCATTGGTTGTTACATGTAACTTGAAACAAGAGTTTTTGTCTTTCTCTATTCATCATTAAACATAAAGGCATGCCATAAAAGGAAGTCCTCCCTGGGAAGACAAAGACTCATTTGTCAGTCTGTCACCACCAACATGTGCTGGTCAAATATAAAATGGCGGGCAATTTGAGAGCACAAATGGTAAGCTGTAAGTGAATTTAAGTATCTTTGCTTTCTTAACTTGCCATAAATTCAAAACATCTTTATCCAACAGAAAGTAGTACTACACAGATTACTATTAATTTTTATTGGATGAATATTTAATTGAGGTTCAATTTGACAGCAAGAATAGAGTTTTCCATACCAAAAGAGGAGGTACATGTATTGTACTCCAAACAAAAAAACTTACAGAAAAGTAATTTTAATGATATTTTCTGACCGCCTCTAGGTTAGTTTTATTGCTTTTGACCATTATTACAAATACTTAGCATTTACTGTTGTTCTCTTCATCATCCACCATCTTGACTTTTAGGGTGAATTCAAAATTAGGGGGAAGAGCTTACACCATTTTTAAAGTGCACCTTCTTGTTGAAACACAGTGAGCAAATCTCAAAAAAAATTTAAACATCAGAAATGTGCAGAGAAATGCTGTTTTTTTCTTCTCACCATCTTCAGCTGGAACTGATTGTCTTGTATCCACACTGGTATGACTGGAGTGGCTGGTCTTACTGCCACGCCGCTTTCTGTGCTTGTGTTCCCCATGTGACTCAGACCTCTCTTTTTTCTCATGATGATGATGGTGGTGAGAATGATGATGAGATTTCTTTTCTTTTGATTTGCTGGTCTCACTGCGACTCTTGGTGGTGCTACTGTGCAGCTGTTTCTCCTGTACCTCAGGAGTTTGTGGCGGCCCTTGATGCCCTTCGTCACTCCATTCACCATCAGCAACCTTTTCATCATCATCAGTATCATCACTGTCTTGTTTTTTGACAGGTACCACTCCAATTTTTGCTGCCAATTCTGCTGCAAAGTCTAAACCACCCTTAGGCTGAAGACAAAACAAATATACCAGTCAGCATCTAAAGTGGTTTGTCTATTCACATGATAAATCAGGATTTTCATTAACGTTTTCAGCAGAATGAAAAATGGGTAAGAAAATCTTTCCATGGGATGGTCATATCAAGCAGGCAAAATCATGCTCTTGCCTGGTCAATTTGTGTGGTGCCAGCCCTTAATGAACCTTTGGATAAATATGTTTTCCAAGATGGACAAAGCTTCAAAGGTCACTTCTCAAGTTTGCTGTACATTTTTGCAACTGATAGCCTTTAAAAAAGACAAATCCTGTCACTTGCTCTTAGTCTATCTCCTATAAGAAATTTTGAGACTGATGAGCAAATGTAATAATACAAAGATCTTTCCCTGATTGGTCATTACTGTTGTGGTGTAGCACAAGATAATCTGCTGACTGAAAAATGACCAATCAAAACCACTACGTATTGAGATATGTGTACCCAGATTTCCACTTTTGTTTCTACCTTCTTAGGTTGCTGTTGTTGTTCTTCTTCTTCATCACTTCCTTCTTGTTCTTCATCTGATTCTTGTTTCTTCTTTTTTTCTCCAAACAAATCTTCGTCATCCTCATCTTCTGATTCAATAATCTAACAAAAAAAAACAAAACAAAACCAGCATTGATCATACAGACAAGCATTGGCTGCATGACACACGTGCTTCGCGTTTCATCAGGGGTTTGAAACACCTCGAAACAATAAAAGCATTGGCTGCATGACACTATTACGAGTTTTTAATATGGCTTCTCAAATGAAACAATAGGAAATTATGTAGTGACATGTTTTCGCAATGAAACAATAAGAAATTATGCAGTGTTAATATTTCCCCTTTTCCGAAAGAATGTGTTTGTATGCATGATTCATTAGCGTCCAACCACGAGCGAGGAAGGAGTGGCACAGTGTAGGAGCAAAAAATGGTTTACGAAAAAGAAAATTAAGTCAAGAAAGTCATATTCCCCGTCATCAAGGTACAAAACAAATACGAGTTAACTATTTTAACGAATAGCGAATTA
>JAHPZR010050706.1:7500-10000 GCA_019787425.1 Platygyra sinensis | reverse complement strand
CAAAAAAGTTAGAAATTCCCCCTCCCGGCGGGGATAATATTGAACAGCATCAAACAACAGTAAACTTGAGAGAACAAACTTATAAGATGACCAGCTCAAGTGACTAGAAAACAGTACTTTATTTTAAAGCTTTATAAATAAGAGGCAGACCACTCATACGCTAAAACTTCATACACACATTCCCAAGGCAAATCATTTCCGGACGAGGAAGTGGCATTTGTATCATCATTTATGACGCGCAATCAACTTGCAAAGGGAAAAACAAAAGTCTAATGTTAGTCAATTGTCTTCCATTGTTATATCTGAAGCAGCAAATATAACGAATAACACGATGGAAATTGATTTACATAACAATACCCGAGCTTACGAAATCCGCCATTTTCCACGAGAAAGTGAGCCCGTGTTCTTCTGTACAGCGGTCTTTCTATTATTGATGTAAGACAACTTGAAATTGTCCTATTTCTTTTACGAAGTCCCCTGTTTTCCCCAGCGTGCAAGGCTTACGGAAACCAAACCCCCCTCATTTCCCCCACCTGCAGGGTAAAATGATTGTTCAAACCCCCTATAAGTCCCCATAGAAAGTTGTATTTGCCCGGGGTTCCCGCCAAGGGGATGGTCAATGATAGCTGCATTACTTTAAAATTCATAATTATATGATACAGTACTTACGCTCCGTTGTGAGCTCAAGTGTAACAAATGCATTATCCATGACACCAATTCCATGTTTAAGAGCTTCACTCAGTTTAGGGATAACTTCAGCTTCTCTCTGTTCTCTTGTTTTTGCCTTTTAATAGGAAAGATTATATGCAAAATGTTAGTGATAAATTTAAGCAGTTTTTCCAGGTCCTCCAATCCCCTTCTAGTATGTGAAGAAATTCAAGGGTGAAGGCAGAGGCACATTTTAGCTTGTCTAATAGGATGAAATACAGTACAGTACCAGACAGAAGTTCTTGGAGCATTCCAATTAGCGTTCCTTTGGCGTTCCCCTGATATTCTGGAATGCAAAACAGAACGCGTTCTAGAAAAAATTTCAGAACGCAAAGGAACGCAGGAGTGCGTTCTGAATTTTCTTTAGAATTTTCAGTAGAACGCGTTCTCGTTAGTTCTTCCCTGAAGACGAGCTTTCCGAAAAGAGCGAGTGAAAGCACAAAAAATAAACCATATGCGCAGTAACCACAGACACAAGATCAGATTTCACGAGGTTAAATACATGGAGGGCCAAAATATTAAAAAAATATTTCAACAAAAAGAACTCAATTGGATGTGTAAAACTGCTCAGAAAACAAGAATTATATTTATGCTTTTCCGCACAACAAAATGACTCCCACGGAAGCCGAGAAATTGAATATGCGAAAATGAGTTAATTATCGACTTCGGAGGACAAAACGAAAGCAAATACATCAGATTTCGCGGTTCATTCTTGTACTATAATGGCTTACATTAAAAAAAAAACAACGGAAAGTAAAAGCGAAAGACATGTAAAAATCAATCTGAAAGCAAGAGATCAAAAATTTAATTGCCAAGTGACAAAATATTTACAGTGCTGCAAAAGAAAGATAAAAGGTGGAAATCAAAAAGACCGTAAAACGAGCCCATTATTTTGACCTAAATGGTATTTCAACTGTGCTAAATTAGTGCCCATTTAGTTCTTTTCTCAGCAGTTCTGTAGTAGCTGAATAAGATTCAAATAAAATATTTGAACAAAGCGAATAAACTAAAAAAACAAACTGCGGAAGTCGCCGTAAATTAAATATGCAGAAATCCAGCGTGCAAACGAAAACACTGTTCACTTTTAGTTACTTCTGTCCGGTACTGTATTTATAAAATATTGTATTGGTAGGGGTTAGGTGGGGGGATTGCAAAGTTTGTTTAAGACAAATATTGTAACATTACAGGTATCACTGTACCCTAGAAGACCCAGGGAGAGTTACAGTGTAGTAGGGGCAAGAGAGAATCGCGACTGCTGGGGAAAGCTTAGAAAAGAACATGAGACAAAAAGTGATGAACTCCTAGGGGCAGAGTCTTACCAAGCCAGTAAAATACATACATGTAAAACACTATCAAGTAGATTGCTGATATGCTGCGAGCTGGTTACCTGATGTGGCTGTGGGATGTTGCCAGAGTTCACATCGAACTACGCACAGACTGTGAGTCACCTGTTTGTAGGGTTATACATGAAGTATGGGAACCACGTAGCACCCATGAAATAGGAAATGATAAATTTTTAATATGTTTGGGTGCCGGAAGAGGGCAATACTGCCGATACACCAAATCAATTCCCTTGGGGTTTTTACCCCTTTAAAGGAAATTTGGGAGTCCCCACAAGCCAAAGAAAATTTGACCTCGGTGGGGTTTGAACCCAGAGGAGGTTGGACACGCGCCGAACTGCATTATGGTAGACGCAATTAACCAATTAGGAGTGCGTATTTTCTTGGGAGTCGATTTGGAAGAAATCGTCGCTCGAGGGATGAAGAGGATTTCTTTGCGTGTGTTCTCGGCA
>JAHPZR010050706.1:0-2500 GCA_019787425.1 Platygyra sinensis | reverse complement strand
TTTCACACTCCCATTAGTGAGTGGGCAAGTGCTAATTTCCAACACTGTAATGTTATTTAAGTTACAAGTTACTACATGAATTATTGCAAGGTACAATCTGACATAAGACAAGACAAGAAAAGACATGAAACAAGCCATCATCTCATTCACAAAGTACACTTTCAAAAATTGTCCTTCTCACAAGACGGATGAAGCATTTGTACCCTCTCTCTCTCTCTCTCTCTCTCTCTCTCTCTCTCTCTCTCTCTGATCAGTGTTATTTCAGAACATCATGTCATCATCTTTTATGCACCTGAACGACACTGAAATAGCAAGGTGATTGGATGAGCCAAGCCTCAGTTATCCATACCTTGATGACCTGGATTTCTTGATTATCCAGACTTTTTCTCTACTCCCAATTTTATCATGAATATTTATTAGTCATGATTAAGATCTGCCGCCATATTGTTTTTAAAACTACAGTACGGCATTTAAAAGTGCAGTTAAATGCCAGTTTGTTTTGCTTGTAAAGAGAAAGAGCAGTGCTTGCACAAGTCATAACTAATGAACAACATTCCAGTGAGTTCTGATTGGCACAGAGTTGCTTGTTGCTGAGTGAAATTTCAAGCTCTATTGGTTTGTTTGTATGGTTGAACAGTCTTCCTCTGAAGACGAAAGAAGCCACAATGAGGAACTGAAGGCCAAGATGAGAAAATTGTTTCGAACTCTGAAGCTGTTGAATGCCTTAAAAAATGTTTATCATGGATGGAAAGACACTATCATGCAGAAAATTATGCAGCTTTGAAGAGTGACGGAACTCTTAAAGCGTACGAAAAGTTCTACTTTGATACAAAGTGACTTACCTTTACATTTAAGACCAATGTAAAATGTAATTTTAGGCCAATGTAAAAACATTTTTTCATTAATTCTATTATAATTGTTAATATACATGTGTACAGGTACTCGCAACAGACAGTAAAGATGGTGACCTTAGTAATTATTGTTTTCCAAACAATTTGTAAAAGTGTTGTTTCACGATTAAATGTTGATTTGTTAATTTACTGAGTTTTGCTCTTCATTAGTATTTATATTTTTGATTATCTATATTCTTGATTATCCAGACTATGTTGTATTGTCCCAATGAGTTCGGATAATCAAGATTTAACTTTCTATAATCAAGTTACCAATATTGATAAAAAAAATTTAGTAAGCATGGTGAATCTTAAAGATTTCACCAAGAGCTGAACTCTTTGAACCGATCAAAGTTTTCCAACGAATGAAGCAAAATACATTCTAAAGGGACAGTGTGCCTATAAACATGACAGGTTAAATTAAATTTTTAATGATCTAAGATACTGTAAATCAAATCTAAATACTTGTCAGTACACTGTAGTAAGCATTGTCCATTGACATACCTTGGTACTGCTGACCAATCCATCTACCTGAGTTTCAATTTCATGAGTTTGTGAAATCATCTTCTGAGAGAACTCTTGCAAGTAAAGAAGAAGCTAGAAAAATAACAACAATATCAAGTTACTGTTATTAAGTGCTTTATTTTAAAGTAATCCTTTTAACTTTTAAACAACACAAATATTGTTGTCAGTTTATGGTAGTTTGTAATTGATTGATATAATTGTGTCACAGTATTTCCTTATGCAAAATCCAAGACTGTCACCTGAATCAAGTTTATATTCCCAAATTCGACCCTCCGACATTGGCATGGAGTCTTACATGTAGCACTATATTCTGCCAACGTGATTCAATGCACTTTGCTCTTTGGCAGAAAGTAGACACTGTATGAGCAGATAAGCATCAACAAAGCTACTTAATACAACTTATTGCTTGTTTATAAGAACCAAACATCAACAATTGTTTGTTTTGTTTCCTGTCAAATCTAGGGTCGCAAATGAGAGCAGTGTTGCTGCATTGCTGTGAAGGTTACTAGAGATATAGTCAGCTGTTTGTCATTACATTATCCATGAAATCTCTGAATGAAACACCATTACAAAAAGCATAATTCAGTGTTACAGGCATAATTACTGCCTCTTTTAAGCCTATGTCCACATATCTTACAAGGAATCAAAACATTTCCTCCTGTGCAGGAAATGCGTTATGCAAGATTTCCTACCATACAATACTTATTTCCTCGTCATTAAAGGCAACAACCCCTGATTGGCCTAAATCCTCAACAGTGAATATGCACAGGGAAATTATTTTTGCCACTGGTGAGCATAATAATTTGTAAGCTTAATTAAATGATGAAGTTAATATTTGACAATACAGGTATAAACAATATAAATTTCACTTTTTTAGGATTTAAAAACTACAAAGGGTCTGACCATTGCATCAAAGATTATGATTTCCTATATAAAAATTCGACCAATTACATCGAAATAAGTACATCTGGCTCTTGCAAGCGGACAAGTACATCACTAATCAGGGGCAAGTGTACATGTCACCTTCATGTTAATGTGGTGCCTTATGTAACGGCAAAGCTATTTAGTTTTGCAAAGAGAACACA
>JAHPZR010050704.1:5000-10624 GCA_019787425.1 Platygyra sinensis | reverse complement strand
AAAACGTAGCGATGTCGTTCGCTTTCTTCCGTTAAATTCTGACCGAAACGAACTCAATTTGTGAAACTACATACTTTTGGGAATTGATCGCTATTTCAGGAAAGAGTTTTATTTCTTGAATTAAATCAAGTAATTATGGGAATCTACAATTATTAAGCTTTCAGAAAATATATACTTTATTGGGGGTTTTATGAAACACGCGACCGTGAAACAGCGACAACGCGAGGTTGTCATTTGGGGTATACTGATGCCTGAAAATCAAAATATTTCGTAGCAGAATTTCCAACTTTTTTAAAAAATCGAGAAAATGGTAGATAACCTTGTATAATCTTAATTCATGAAGTAAAAAGTGGGGGTCGTCCTGCTTGTTTAAGAAAAAACGAGCATTTATTTCGCTGCCCATGCAGCTCAGTTTGAGGGAAATCTATGACGTTTTGTACAAACATCAGCGATAATGTTCGCGCGCTATAGATGCAAAAATCGTGCGCAATGAGGATGCGCAATGCAATACTGAAGAATCATCTCAGGTGGCCGAAAACAGTTTTCGTGCATGCTCTTGCTAATGCGATTCAGCGCGCACACAATAACTGCAATTAGTATATACTAAAACAGTGGATAGTGTTAAACGCGCGCGCTGATTGGCTCGTCAAACTCCGGATATCCTGTGCTATTTACCTCCGAGCAACTCAAGAGAAAATGGCGTCCCGTTTGCGGCCGAGACAAGTGAAGAAATCTTCCAAATTAATTTTTGTGGTGTGTATTGTCTCACTGTTTTAGTATATACTAAAACAACTATTCACCTCAGTGTCGGTGGCTAGCGTTGGATATTTAGTTTCAGAGCCACCTTAAATTTTCGAAAATTTAAGGTGGCTCTGAAACCCCTTCATAGAATTTTTTTAAACTTTGCAAAAAAGTTGCATCTTATCATGCTAATTACAATTCGATGATAAAAAATAGGGGTCACCGAGCTCGTTTTTGAGTTATAAGCGCTTAAAGCTAAAATTAAGGGTGTTTTTAGCAGGTCATGTTGTTGCTATGGTAACCATTGTCCCACAAAATTAACAGCAACTTGTTCACCGATGATTGGGCAGTTTGTTGATACCATGATTGTAGCATTAACCGATAAAGAGTAGTTATAATGACCCATCAAACTATAAGTCTTGGAAAGTACTGGAAACTGTTTTCAGCCACCTTAAATGCTTTCGGCAAGCAAAATTTGTACATGAATGAGAGTTCTGTTTTAAGTCTTGCAGACGAAATCCTTTTGTTCCAAAAACTTTTAAGATAATCGAGTTTTTCTGAGCTTTAATAATGGAATTTTCATCAAATATTGGTAGCCTCTGATGAATTATTTAAGTCCCCGAGTTTCAGTTGTGCCTCACTCGATCGTGAATCGAACTCTTGAAATTGGAGAAACAGTCGCTTGAAGGAATGACTGCATCGTACACTAATATGGCTTACATTTCTGACATTTTCCTCAGCCCTCTGTTCATTTAAGCTTATTTTCTGAAATAACGAAAGAGTCAGATCATTTTTAAAAGCCATTCATGTGTTCAAGTTCAGCCTTGTAGACGCGCAACTCATCAAACGTGCAAAGAAAAACGAAACCAACAAACCTGCTATTGAATAAGAGCATCTCAAACAGCTCAAAGCCAGGGGTGTTTGTGCGCTTTCTTCTCCACTCCTACTTTTATGAAATGTCTGGTGCCATATCGTTCTTTTCTTTTGCCGAAGACGCCCTGAAGGACAGAGATTTCAGCCACCAAAAGATTCAACCATTTGCAGTTTGTTTTCGATTCTTCGGAAAACTGATCCAATGCAAGCTCAACTAACTTTCCAGAAACGCTTTTGCCGACTGCAAGTTTCGTTTACTGTCAGCTTGATATTTAGGTGAACCGACAGTTTGAAGTTGTTTGTTTTCCCGAGATCGAGAAAATGTTAACTAGAAACTCGCCGCGATCCAAGAAGAATTTTGATGTGTCGCTTTGTCAGATTTTTGAATGAACATTTTCGTGCGGTTTATGGCGCTTTTGACTTCATGTAAGCCGGACAAGATTCAATATATATCAAAAGTCTCAATGTTATAAAAGAAATGGTGAGAGTGCAGCCGTGCAATTATCGAGTTATATATGCACTTGGGAGGAGTGCTAAACACTCAAGAAGCTAGAGTCGCACGAGGCGATAGCCTCGTGCGACTCTTATGCTTCTTCCGTGCTTAGCAACCTCCCGCGTGCATATATTACTCGATAACTGCACGCTGCACGCTCACCATTTCTTAAAAATAACAAACATGGCGTCGATACAGCGATCATTTTTTTATTTGCTCAATGCCAGCGCTATCTGTGTTATAATTCCAACAGGGCATTGGTGGTTTTAGTCTTATTACAAAGGTATGTTAGAAAAGGTGTCGATAAAAGGAACCCAGCAATTCTCAGATTTTTTTTTGGAACCGAGAGAACCCACTTGCGGAAAAGCTTTGTCGGAAACACGCCCATTTCTAGAGAACCACTCATTAGAGTGTCGCGAATTTGGGCGAGAAAATACTTTAGGAAATAAGGATCTGGAGTACTGACACATGAAAAAGAAAAATTAACTTTAGCGGAGGAAATTTTGGATATTCCAGTGAGCCTTCAGCAAGGGATATAACTAAAGATATCTTTTGTGGGCGTCAATAAAAGCTTGTTCCATGTAAATTGGAAAGAAAATCCAATGACCAAATTTTTTCGCAAACCAAAAGATCGAGGGTTTTAGAAAATGATGTGCATTCCACGGAAGAGCTTATATTGTGGGTAAGACGTTGAAGTGCTTTTTGCTTCATCGTTGTTCGATACATTCAGAAGGCGTTTTTATCAATTTTGTTAACTGTTGAAATTTGTCCGCATAATGTAGTTTGTTTTCCGTATAATGACATATTTCCCACCGAAAATCGTCGTATTATTTGTTAGTTTTCCCGCAGCCTGTCAGATGACAATGGCATCCTATTTTATCATTCATAATTTATTTTCCGACTGGAGGGAGACGGTCAAACCTCCAGAGGCAGCTCGTTTAGCCGGCGACCGGCTGAGTTGAGAAGGCTGCTTGAACTGTATCGTATTTCAAGTGGCAGTTTGTTCCGGAGAAATGGCTCAGAGTGGGCAAAAGCGTGATCACCAAAGGTCTTGTAATTAGTTTTTGGGACCTTAAGGAGACCCTGGTCGTAGGAACCTAGACGATGAGCTGTAATAGAGTGGACATGTACAAAGTCTTTGATGTATTGTGGACCTTGATTGTAAATAGCTGTATATACTAAACGCAAAAACTTAAAGTGAACAGGATAAACCACAGGAAGCCAGTGGAGCTGAAACAATGCGGACGAAATGCAATCAAACTTTATCTGGATCCAAAAGATCAATTGAGCAGCGGGGCTAAACAAGTTTTTAAGGACGTTCACGTTAATTGCTTCTGCGCATCCTTAGTGCACAATCAAATTCACACGAAAAGTCATGCATGAAAGCGCGCGCCAAGTCATGAAGTGAACGATGATAGGGCAGATGGCCATTACTATAACTTTGCCTGGATTCAACGATCTTGGACGTTTGGTGACCCCTATTTTTCCTTTGATAGATCATTTTATCTACCGATTTTCTACGTTTTGCGAAAAAAAATGAAGAAAATCTGAAGACTAGAAGTTTGATCTCTCACAAAATGCACCATCAAATTCCGTTCTTTTTAGTTACATGTATCCATGCGCATTTATCTATTTGACGGTTTTCAAATGCCTCTTGAAGGGTTAAGTTTTGTGGAAGCGTTGTTGACATTTGGAATTATTTACGCAACAGACCAACTGCTGCAAAATAGGACTAGAATCGCTTACCTCCGTTGACTCACCGTAGATATGTTAAACTGAAAAACCCTGTAGATCATGCTGAATTGCGTACACTGATTTTTTAAAATTAGCATAGTTTTCCACACGCTTTATCTCCGAAATGAGGTCGGTGACATCAAATTGTTTTTGCAATATTGACACCAGTAACTCATTATTTGACTTCAGTAAAAATTAAAAAAAAAAACTTTCGAATGGATGATTTTCGCGCGAACGTCTTTAAGACGATCTGTCTGGTACTTGGGAACGCCAAAGAGAAGAGAGTTCCATAGTCCAAATGTGACGTCACACTGAAATGCGAGTCTTCGCATACTCAGGACTGGGAATTTTCTTAATTTGCCGAATTTTATATAATACATGAACAGTCTTGCTAATGTGAATGAACATGGACATATCAGAGTCGAATACCGAACCCAAGTTACGAACACTGTTAGGAAGCTCTGCCGGATGGTAGAATCCGTGACGGTGTTAGAATCAGACAGACAGACAGACAGACAGACAGACAGACAGACAGACAGACAGACAGACCTTTATTTAAGCACGCTGGTAAAAAAAAGCTGTGCAGCTTGTGGGGTCGTGCATAAATACTAAACCTAAGAACAAAATATGTGCATAATGAGTAAGAAAATCAACTATTTAAAACTAAAACTATTACTTAACTGTATATATATGTACATTGTTAAAAAGACCTTTAATCCTTTAAATATAAATGAAATCTTTACGTCTAAAATTTGTGGTAGTTATAGAGGTCTCTTTGAAAGTCAACTCTTTAAAAATGTCCATTGAACGGATTTTCTTCTTCAGGTTTTTATAACTTGTGCTGGAAAAACTCTTATCATTAGAAATTTAAATATTCCACAGTACAGAGCCTCTTTGAGCAATAGAGTTTTTGCCATAGAGTTGAAACGGGGCACCGTAAGAGAGTCTGACGCTCGTAAAGAGTAATCTGTGGGACGTCTCATCACGATGTTATCTGATAGCACTTGTGGGAGCTCATATGCATCATGAAATGCTTTGTGTATGAGCTTTAACAGAACTAGTTTATAACAATAGCTCAACGAATGCCAATAAGCTTGAATTAACACGTCCGACGATCTCATGTCCTTTGGTAAGTTGAAAATAATCCTTGCCGCTATACAGTGCAGTCGTTCCAATGAATAAAAAAAAATTCCGCATTGAAGCACAACCCCCACAAAACGAGGTCTTAAGTTACTGATGGAAATATGACTTTGAAATAAAAGTTAATGAGAACATCCTTTGGTAAAAACCTCGACCGCCTAATTAGGTCTAGTTTCTTTGCGAAAGTCTTTTTGAGGTCAAACATGTGCGGCACCTAGGCGAGTTTATCATCAACTGTTATACCCAGTAAGCGAGATTTCTTGACTCACTCTAAGGCATCAGTGTCGATGTAAATTGGCGCAACTGGCCCCATTGGGCGGGTTTTACAAATAAGCGTAGCTTCGCTTTTTTTGCGGATGCGGGGTAAGGCGATTTAAAATACACAAGTCATAAAGTTCATCTAAAGCTTTGTTCAACTGAGCAACCGCTTCGTCTACCGTTTTTTTTTTTAATACAGTAAATCGTAACGTCATCAGCGAATAAGTAAACGGAGCCTGACTTTATACTTGACGGTAGATTGTTGACAAACAAAGAGAACAGTGTAGGGCTAAGCACTGATCCCTGTGGTATACCGATGGATACAGGCATGGTATCAGAGTTTTGTCCATTAACAATTGTGATTTTGTGATTTTGATCATTGATA
>JAHPZR010050703.1:0-11394 GCA_019787425.1 Platygyra sinensis | reverse complement strand
AATAGAACTAACGAGAGCATAGAGTGAAACAGACGTGACGATTGATACTTGAAAATAAACTGAGGCGATAACAACTCTTGTCGTAACAAACGAAGATATCAACGGCTCTCTTGTAAAACAGCTAAATATAGCGTGAAAAAATCACAATTTGGCAATCATATGACAATTGGCCTAAGTAACTTGACATAAGCCTTAGATCTCGTGAAAGCGATTTCACGGCAATAAAACTGACCTAGATACTAAATGAAGCCTTTCGTGATAACGAAAAGACTGACAATAAGCAACTTAGCAAATAAAAACTTACGTACTTTGGTTGACGACCCGCACCAAAGAGTAGCAGAGTGACAGTGAAAAACACTTGAAATAGCGGTAGCTTGGAGTAACTTGGATCCTCTGATCGTAGCACGGTAGCGGTGTAACTTCACTAACAATCTCTGACTAAACTAAGTTGCGCTTCGTGTTTTATTGCCTATGATGCGTGAAAAAACTAGGGCGTTGTGAGAAACGTGGCGCCCACAATAAAGACTATTTCCTAGCGGCAAAACTTCTAGAACTATTGGATACGTGCGAAATCACGATTCTATGAAAGCTTTGATTTTGAAATCACGTGCTTGGCTGGAATAATAACTGATAATAAATCGGTAGGAAGTTACATAGGAAATTAATAAACGATAGGCGTTTCAAAACTAACATTTGTTTCTTTCTTTCATGAAGTGGCGATCGGAACACGACCAGTGCATGCAGCGGTGCGAGGAACAATTTACGCATGCATCTTTGCCAACTTCATACAAGTCGGCGATATGCCTGACGGGTACATTGCAGAGAGTTGGTATTTCTGAATCGGTAATTCAAACTGGGCGATATATTTTCACAGTTCCTTGGGAATAAAATGGCACATGTAGACGGGTTAAATTACTTTTCTGAGTGGTCAACAAAATAACAAAACGTTCCGACTGGCATGTTATAAAGTTCGTGGCCGCTGTTATGGGCTTTGCACTGTGGCTTCTTTTGAATGGAGTTCACAAGCCGATTGACTTCGGACATTGATATGGGCAACGACAATTGAGATTTTCTCCTCACACTGAAGGGAGAAAGCTTACTTTAGCGCGAATGAACCGAAGGTGAAGAAAACGTGGCATAAACATGATCAAAGGAAGATGACACCTCGGTCTTTGCCGCATTTTCTCTATGGAAAAGCAGTCAGAATAGCTATCCCTTTCGCTCAGTTCAGCTGTTTTACAAGAGAGCCGTTGATATCTTCGTTTGTTACGACAAGAGTTGTTATCGCCTCAGTTTATTTTCAAGTATCAATCGTCACGTCTGTTTCACGCTATGCTCTCGTTAGTTCTATTATGTTTGTTCTATTCTGTTAGATTTGTATTTTTATGCCTTATCTAAGGGACGTATTCTTAACTATCGCCTTTCAGTTCGAACCTACTACTACTACTACTGCTACTCTACTACTACTACTACTTATCCTACTGCTACTAGTCTTATGCGACTACTTCATCTACTTGTACTACTCGCGATCTACTGGTTTTTGCTATTTCGCCTAACGCTACTTATTGTGAACTAGATCTATGGACTTGATCTGTCATTAAATCAGTTTGAATCTATCAAGTGGAGTTCGAATATCTCGCACCGCGCTACCCCTGTAGTTGTTTAGATTTGAGTAAGAAGCAACCTCTAGAATCTTGCAATTACAACAAAGTCCACAGCTTATTCGCATGGGAGTAAATTTGGGAATGAAATCAAGGGGAAAAAACGCGGAGTGACACGAAAGGTAAGCAAGAGTTTTATTTAACTTTGTTTTCATTTACAAAATAAGTATAAGAGTCGCTAAACTGTGCAACTTTTATAGCTAACGGCAAGCAGCCATTGTTGAGGCCCAAATCACTATTTCTAAGCATTTTTAAACAAGCGCATAGGCCGCAATCGCCATTATTTTAAGCTGTTTCAAGCCTGTGCTCAATTTAAAAATGAGTAGTTAATGTGCCCTAAAATATGATATTTCTTTTCGGTTTTCTGTAATTTAGACCTAGAATTCGAAAATTTTTCTTAGTCCTTTAGGAATCGTTTCGTTTTTTTTGTTTTTGTTTTTTGTTTTTTTTTTTCCGTTTATAGATCTAAAATTCGCAAAAAATTAAGACTAGAACTATGCGACACAAAATTTCTAAGTTATTCAAGTGGATAAGGCCATCCCCTTTTTCTTTTCGTTTATTGTCCAATGCGTTTTCTGATTTTGGGTTGGTCGGTCGGAAAAGGAAAAAACAAAAAACCAATAATAAAATTGCAAAAGGAGTCTGGAGCTAGGAGGCCCGATACCTCAGCATAATATTCGTGGAGCCTGGAAACAACAAGGTGGAGGTGCATATTTGCTGCCACCAAGCCCACAGCAGCACAGATGGAGCAGCTCATTGAAATAGCCGACGCGCTGCAATACAGCTGTGGGGCTCCATTAATTCCAAAAGATCATGAGTTAAGCGGCGTCTTCGTTGTCAGGCAAGATGTTTCATTTGCTGACCCGGTCGATAAGCTCTGTTACCATGCCGAAAATTAAAGAAACTTGCTGTTGGTGTGGCGCTTTGGAGCCAGAGGCACTAATGAACGACGGGACAAGAGCCATCTACTAGGTCGTGCATCCCGTGTGCCAGGAATGCGCTGCTGCCGGAAGAGACCAGTGGCAAGCTGCAAGAAGAGCCCGATGGCAGGCGGCAGGAACGAATAAAGTAACTCTTCTTAAGTGTTTTCCTATCACACGGACAGAAAGTCTCTCTCGTTGGAAAGTGAGTGTTCTCTGTGGTTGAAGTATGAAGTAAAAACTAAAAGTGTGTAAGGCAAAAAATTTCTTGTGTTTCAGATTAAAGTGACAATTGTTTGAAATAATGTCATTGCCTTCTGCGTAAGTTCTTTTTGTTTTTTGAAAACGCGAAAATCTGTGTCGTTCGGACGACGTTAAACAGAGAGAAAAAAGGGGATGGCCTAAGTCCCATAGGAGTTCCATTGTTTCGGCTATTGCTTGGTTAAACAAAAAACTGCATATAAAAATGTAGGAGTGTTATTCAGAAATTTTGCCTTTCGTTCTCTGAAAGACTCTCCACCTTTCTTTGTTTCGCGCGCGGCATTTCTGAAGAGGACTTCATGCAGTGTTGGGAGAAATGCAAATTATAAGTAGAGCGAGGTCGTTTGACTGCGTTTGTGCTTGTTTTTAGAGAACATAGGTCTACACGATTTCCGATGTTAAGTGCACGTCTCCTCTCAGAGTGTGACACCTTTGTTATTTGCCATGCCGTGCTTATTCTTTGTTTAGGCTCGTTTCTATTGCAAGATATGTTTTTAAGGCTCTAAGTATTGGCTCTCCAGGGCAAAGATTAAAGTATTCCGTGAAAATAATGCATGCTTTGAATCTATATTGTGACGCCGGAACCGGATATTTGATTTAAACTGTAAGCACAGTGTGTTGCCTCTTAATCACGAATATCATATTATCTTCGTTTACCTTTTTTTTCAGAGACTACCGTGGCTTTACTTCGAGAAAGCCATACGTTTTTCTAGAAGCATTACTATGTTTTTTACATCAATTTGGTCGAGAGCATGCGAAAAGAAACAACAATTACTACAGGTTGTAACTTCTCAATGTCCACAGTTGAAATAAGACTAATTTTCCATAAATCCATCGGGTAAGATGGCAACAACATCAAATGATCACGGTAGATTGCCTCGAGACACACTTGCCTAACCTTTAGATGAACTTTGGAATGAATACTAGTAGTTTCAATGTGAAAGTGGGTGATGGCGTCAGAGCTTTAAGGAAATACTGATAATACGATTTGAAGTAAGCGGTGTAATAGGGATTGGTGTAGCCTCTTCCAGGCGTTCAGTTAATCAGGGCGCAGCGCGGAAGCGCTTTTTTTATTTTTCGCGCGCTGTTTTTCGCGCTGAGCCCAACTAACTGAACGCCTGGAAGAGGCTAGGGTTGGTGTAGTTTTAAAAGAGAATTACGATTTTTCGCATCAAGCAAGAAATCAAAATCCACAGAACAATATGATTGCAAGGTTTTCTTCCGCCTCGACGTCACAGGTAACTTAATGCTCGGGCAGAGATTTTGACTCAATGATCAAATTTAACGCCTCAACGGACGAAGAATACTGTGAATGATTTGTCTGTGGTACCGAAGTCGCTTTCAACATAAAGCAGGTTGGCTTCACACCTTCCTCTCTTTTCTTGCCGAGACCAGCAAGCTGCAGTCGGCAGTCTATTCCGAATGGAAGCATTTTTGCCTAACACTTCACTGCTGCTGAATACACCGAGAAGAAAATGATCTCATGAAGTAGGACTTGATCGATATCTTGGCAACTCCATTCGCGAATCGCCTAAATTGCTCACATAATAGAGCAGCCAAACACATAAACATCTGTCTTCCACGAGAGTCATCACTAAACCCATTCATGACCTTGATGAATACTTCCACAAGTAATTAGAGACATCCATATTTCACCTCGTTTATCTGAAGTCCCTGATTTCTAGCTAAGCGGGACTATTGCTCGAAATCGATCGATATTTCCAAGTGCATTCACAAGCACCCCGCAATGCCCGATATATAAAAAACACAATCGACTGCGCATGTCTCCGATCTTGCATCCGACAAAGTTTTGGCTTTTTCTCATTCTCGTCCCCAGAGCCCACGATCCTTCTGGAGCTCTCGTTCCCTGCCACAGGTCAGAAGGATCGTAGGCTCTGAGGATGAGAATGGCTTTTTCTCGCTATTGTAAAGAATAGGCTTCTGCCTCGTCAGGGCTCGCCAGCAAATATTCGAAATTTCAGCCTGAAGGCTATGTACTGTTACACATCGTGAGTAATGTCGGTCGCAGCACAGCGCGATACTTTTGAATTTGACAAAGCTCAACGCAACCAATTGCCTGATTACAGAGGACCCCTCCCTGATATTTTCAATTGTCACAGTGGCACGCGACCAGCTCTTGCCAGGGTCTCTCCTCGCTCGCTCCACGGGGCGGTAAGATGAGCGACCCTGGGAGCGAGGTTGAATCTATCAGGGAACATTTGGGTGTGTCAATTGTTTGGTCACTCGACTCGGCATTTCTATGGAAGCCATCTCTGTAAAGAAAGTTTAACATAAATTAAGGTTACCGTATACCTTTGAAGGTGTCTCACGTCCAAGCAATGTAGCTCGTTCGGTCTAAAAATTGTAACTACCTAAACCCCCATATCAAAGCTTATACACTGTCATAGAGCTGCCTCAACTACCGTACGTAAATCTTCGAATTAGGACCTCTCCTCAAACAAGCGCCCCTTCGAATATGTGCCCCTCCTATCGGCCAAAATCTATATTAAGCGTCTCTCTTCGAGTTAGCACAACCCCCTCCCCCCTCCCACTTACTCTCCCCCTGTTTTAGGGACGAGTACTGAGACAACCAGGTTTGGTCGTGTTGAAACAAAAGCAAGGCGGGTGGAATTCATTATTGACCTATTCAAGCACTGTGCATTGCTGTTGCAACGGATGGTAATGAAGATGCGATGATTCACTGCGCTTAACCCAACCAACCTTGTGCAGCACGCCTAGACCGGCTAAAGCGGTTATGCATGTAGCTTTCTAAACGGACCTAAAAGTTGATTCGGACGCTCACGTTTAGACGTTGTCATTTTATTGCAAAATTCTTGGCATAGTTTCATATAGTTAGCCAGCTCTATAAACTTTAATTTGTCATGGGGTTTAGGTATCTACAGTTTACACCGGACGCGCTACATCGCTTGGACTTGAGACACCTCGAAAAGTGCTCTAAAGGTACATACATTTTTGTTTTATTGAGATTTTGGATGTTATAAAGACCACAATTATCCTCTCAATGACACTTCTTGAAGAGTTTTGAAATTCAAGATGACGATACCCTGATTTCGGAAACGAAAAATATATACCAAAAAACATGGGAATTTGGCAACTATAATATCAGGAAAAGATGGGATGCAATTCTGAAAAAGACGTTGCAGATTTTCTGTAGTAATTCGCTACTTATTTGTTGCCAAGAGCTGCCTTCTGTATTGAATGTCGTGTGGGCATTTTGATGTATCGCTGTTTTTTTTTTTAATTGGTAACTCTGTAAATTGTCTTAGGTAATGATTTTTGCAAAGAGTATTTGCAAATAATAATTAAAAACAGATGGTAAGCATTATTAAATGTGACATCGTTTAGTCGTCACATGACGTCATGAGTCCCAGTCCCACTTCCTTTAAGGTCTCTCAAACCAAAACCAAAAACGACGAAATAATATTTTTAAGACACTGCAAGGGTGGCAATTTACTGAAATATTTCTTGTTATAATCCGTCCAATATTCTTGCTTGCGCGCGATTGGTGTAAACGCGCCACGTGACGCTATACCATTGCTATAGTTGTACAACATCCGAGATTATTAAAAATTGGATTATTGGATAATGCAATTCGAGAGTTTTCATTGGCTTAGCCATCATGATATATGAGCCATTATACCATGATCTACAAAAATGGCGAGCGTATGCGTGATTTTTTGGTTTTTTTTGTTTTTATTGTAGTCTAGTTTTCTATATTTTGGGGGCGTTTTTAATAAAACAGTTATTCCACTCGCGCTTGTTGGATATGAGATGATTATAGCCAACTCGGCGCTACGCGCCTCGTTGGCTATCTATCATCTCATATCCAACGCGCTTATGGAATAATTGTTAATTATAACACATCAAATCTTTTCGCTCGCGCGCAATTGGTCTAACACGTCACCTGACCAAATATTCCCCAACTAAAACTGGGGAATCTCCGAGAATATTCCCAAAGTTTCAAAACTTCGTGAGTTGCCAAAAGGTTTGAAGGATAATAAACACAACACCCTCCATTTGGGCGAAAATATATAAAAATAGTCTCCATTTGGAGCGTAAATATGCACGGATATTTGTCAGCGGACATTATCTGTTTTGAGAAGCGAACAGTTTTCCGAGAGCATAGCTCGTGGAAAACTGTGAGCTTCAAATGCCCTAGCATATCCCAAATACCCTAGCATATTTTCGCCCCAAATGGAGGCTATTGTGTTTGTTATCCTTTGAATATTTTTCGTAACGCCTGCGGTTTTGAAAATTGGGGAATATTTAACAACTATTCACCGTAGTGGAGGTGGCTAGCGGTGGATATTTACCGAGCGCGAAGCGGCGAGGTAAATATCCAACGCTAGCCACCGACACTGAGGTGAATAGTTGTTTTAGTATATACTAAAACAGTGAGATAATATACACCAAAAAAATTAATTTGGATGATTTCTTCACTTGTCACGGATGCAAGTCGGGGCGCCATTTTCTTTCGAATTGCTCGGAGGTAAATAGCACAGGATATTCGGAGTTTGACGAGCCAATCAGCGCGCGCCTTCAACACTATCCACTGTTTTAGTATATACTAATCACGGATATTTCCAGTTTTACCTGGGAAATATTCGGTCACATGACATGTTTAGGCCAATCGCGCGAGAGCGAAGATATTTGATTGATTATAAGCTCGGATATTTGTCCTTGGACATTATCTGGTCCTCGTACTTCACAGTTTTTCTCGAGCTACGCTTTCCAAAACTGTTCCCTTCTCGGAACAGATAATGTCCCGGACAAAAATTTACCGAGCATATATTCGCGCCAAATGGAGGCTATTGTTTATATATTTCCCAATATTCAAAACCGCTTGTGTTACAAAGAATTTGAAGGATAATAAACACAATAGCCTCCTCGTGGCGCAGAAATATGTTCGGATATTTGTCCTTGGACATTATCTGTTCCTCAAAGTTCACAGTTTTCCTAGAGCTACACTCTAGGTAAAAATGGTCGCTTCTCGGACCAGATAGTGTCCGCAGACAAATTTATATCCTCCATTTAGCAAATGGAGGCTTTTGTTTATTTATGTTTACAGCTATAACACCTCTAGCACTAATACATTAAATAATTCAGCTGAACATAATTTCAGAGTTTACCTTACAGATTTCACTGTGATTTAAGTCGAGTCTCTGACTGAGTTGTAATCGTAGTTTGGTGAAGTGTAGCTACTAAGTCATGCTACATTCGATATACAGGTCTGTGAGTGTTTATCGTTATAAAAGTACTCGATCGCCATCTTTATAATACAATAAACATTAGAAATTAGGAAAAGTTTTTACCATGTGGACCAGCGGTGAAATGTATCAGGAATCCTCTTCCTTCTTGACATCGTTTGAGTGGAATTTTATCAATATCTGGTCTCCATTTAAAATAATTTTCCGTCCAGTCATCCGGCCACAGTATTTACCAACCATTCTTCCGTCTTTAATAATCTCTAGATAGTCCCAGCTGGGCATAAGAAATGGAAACAATAGGCACTTATTACATGAATCAGTTACTTAGGGGTCATTAACTAAGATAAAGCAATCAGTGATCTGAAATCCTTTATAGCCAAGCTTGGACGGAACCGTACTCGGAGAATATTGGCACTTTTTGGTACGGATTGAGTTGTAAATCATTGTTAACACAATCTACCAATGACGGATGTTTCAATATAGCACGGTTACTTTTATTTCAAATTCGCATTTTGTCCTATTATAGGTCTACATCTTGGGGAAAGTAACAAGCCAGAGGGATGGACAAGATGTCAGGCTGGCAAGGCGGAGAACAGCTTTCATTCTTTGCTATCCCAGTGAAACGCAGAAGCTTTATATGCACAGAGATAATTCAAAATGGCTCCTCGATCCCTGAAACTAAACGCAGCAGCTCAAACCATGAATTCAGATGTGCTGCTTACTATGATGTAAATGCCTGTAATTGCTATTTGGTGCAGTTTTAGAATTAAGCAACGTCAATATCGATCAGATATAAGGCGCCCCTATCGTGGTTACAATTTCGCTTCACAACTGTGTTTACCAGTCACACAGTGTTCAGCATAAGATTCAATGATTTAAGGAATAGTTGCACGGTTCGACGCATGTGCAAGCTGTGACGTAACCCCACCCAATCAGATGCGAGTACATAACTCGTTGGTCTGTTCCAGAGTAAACGATTCGACTCGAATAACAAATTCGATGTTTAATTCTAAATTCGCCATTTTCTGCCTAATAGTCATTCTCTTAGCCTTCGTGTAGCCGTGTAGTAACTCAAAGGTTATCATAACGCTTTCACCAAATTATAGTCTGTGATTTCCGAAACACATCTTAAGCTTGTTGATATGAAAACAAAAATTTACTTTATGCATGGAGTTTGAAAACACGAAAAGAATTTGATTGAGAAATTTTATCTATATGATCATGTTTTCGTGACTGACAGTGAAAAGGCAAATTTCCCGAAAAAGTCATTTGCATGCTTCCGATTGTTTTAAAAACAATCAAATTGAATGATTAACGTTGTAGCTTGCGCATGCACCAAGCCGTGAAAACCTCCCTTAAATTTCTCAAGAAACTATGAGAAGTGTCTCAATTTATTAACTGACGTTATTAAACAACGTTTCATAACATCTGACTGTCTCTTACCTAAAGAGAGCACATTCATGATTAAAGCGAGGAACTTATAATCCTCCAGGCTTGGTTCCAACAAAGTTTTATACTTATACAATGATTTACGTATTTATAACATTTTTAGTCTGTTTTGTTGTTGTTTTTTTTTAATTTCATACATTAGGGTATGTTGAGTATAGCACGGGTTTAGATCCAAATGGGACACTAGTTTTGTTTCTTTTCCCCTTCACATCTCGCACTATTTTGAATTTATTTGCGTATTTGAAGTTAGTTGTTTTGTCTATTTGAAATTATTTGTTCTTGTATTTTGGTGACGCACACATTTAAACTAAACTAAATTAACCAGAGCTGCCTGCGCATCCTCTCCACTCCCCCACCCCCCCTCCCCCACCTCCAAAGAACATTGAAAAAGTCTAAAATGCATCGAGTTCTCTGAATATTAAAAGTAAGCCTTGTAACTATTTCTGATTTGTCGTTCTTTGTTAAAAAACAAGAATAGTCTAATCAAGTTTCATTCACTCCACTTCAATGAATTCTTGACAAATTGAAGGAAGTAACAGATCGTGTTGTAGACAGCAGTAGGTATTAAAACTTAAAGTAACAGATATGTGCTTACGCAAATGATATCATCCTCAATCAAAATCGATGAAGGAAATGTTCATCGTCAGGTTACGCTGGATAGGAATCGTATAATTGCAGTCCATGTTGGGTGGGTAGTTGTTAGGATATCCAGGACTTTTTAGTGTGTTATTAACCACCGAACCACATCCTGTTTAAAGAAAGGTATATATATTATATACATTATAGTTTAATGGTAGCAAGATTTCAATTCATCGTTTAATTGCCACAACGCTGTTTCGTATGGTCAAACAATGACCAGTCATCACTATAATTATTGCTCATCTCGGAGTTGAGCGCTCTCTAAAATTAGTATAGGATAATGTAACATGAATGCATATAGGTACAGATACTCTAGCGAAATACGATGTCATGATGACGCATTGATTTCATTTTATTGGCGAAAACGTCTTTCATCGATGATCCCATCACATTTGAGAGTGTAATTAAGCAGAATAATCAGCAGTAAGCAGTTTCATTATGTTGGGATGTCTACCAACACTTTGGGTGTCTGTAAGTGGCAGTTCTAGGAGAGTTGCTTAGGGGACCGACCCCAACCCCCTCCTTTTG
The DNA here is from genome assembly GCA_019787425.1 of Platygyra sinensis. Lineage (NCBI taxonomy): Eukaryota > Metazoa > Cnidaria > Anthozoa > Scleractinia > Merulinidae > Platygyra > Platygyra sinensis. Next base: position 708 of record JAHPZR010050703.1, on the reverse strand, counting down.
CTCTTGTCAACGACAGTACTTCAGGCCTGAACGACCAAAAACCTCTTTGGCCTCACCTTAATTTTGAGTTCCTAGCTTAAAAAGCGTTGTCTTGGGGACCTTATTAGGGAGCTGAAGCAACCACGACGACGACAGGGTGGACGATGACCGAAAGTAACGTATGGGTCAGTGCGCAAGCGCGACCTAAGAATTTCGTCGTACTCTCGTCCACGACGTCGAAAGCAATAGTTTCACGTCGTCGTGAACTTAGCTGAGCCTGACGAATTATAACTGTCTGAATGGAACGAATTTACTCTCGTTTGGAATAGCTTTCAACTGGTTGGAGTTTTTATTCCTTTGTGTGGTTGTTTTGAAATCCTCTGTTCGATTTGTTGACTACAAAATCGACTTAAACAGTTTTCTTCCCTACACAGAAGCGACAGCTATCAAAATAAGTCAGGCGGAAAAAGCCACCGCGCAAGCTGGCCCAAGCGGCGGAACTTTATTTAAGTATATTTAATGAAACCTTACTGTTTATCATTGAAAAAATATATTGCCATATAAATTCGCCATATATATTGCCATATAAATATTATCCGGCATGGAATTTCACGAAGTCGACGCATCATTGGCCAAAACGGTTCATCGATTTAAGTATTAACTGGAAAAGGCCGTAATTGCAAACCACAGAGTTAAATTGTAAACTGATATAATAAACCCCGATGCGTT
>JAHPZR010050701.1:5000-15000 GCA_019787425.1 Platygyra sinensis | reverse complement strand
TATACTATGCTACATTCAAGTAATTATGTTCAACACACAAAAAATGTATTATTCGAATAATGAATTCAATTTTGAAGTTCATAAGAGGCACTTGAAACTACAGGTGAAATGAAATTGATGTTGAAGTTTCCCCAGTGCTGTTCAATTTCTCTGATTTTTAAATGATTTATTTTCTTGATATTCCATGGAAAACTGTCTTTGGTGTAGCTTCATGCTACTATTTATATCTTTACCTTTTGGAAAATGCAAAAAGGTTTGTAGTATACTTAAAATTAGTCTGGTACTAGAATTTTGTCCTCAGAAAACCAAAATTACTTGATTCCCTCTTGTTTGTCTAAAGAAATTTGAAGAATCAGTTACGGATAACATGTGCGACACTGGATTTCCAAATCTGGAGAACTGAAAGCTTTCTTGTCATTACTATCAGGAAACATCACAACATGGTTGAAAATCAAGAACAATTTCAGTCACTTTAATTCTGGACCCTGCTTGAAGTCTGGTTTTCACTAGCACATAAGCATGTGCGAGATCAACAAAAACATTACATGGAGATGCAGCAGGCTTATACAGAAACAAGCTGAAATGATTTTTCACTTGTTGAGAAGGACTGAACAATCAAATATGGAAAATGCCTGTCACGGAGACCGTGTTAGCAAATTAGGGTACCTCACTTTTCTCCCAGCCCCTCAAACAAAGATTCCTGTGGCTTATTAAGCTTGCGAATGATGTGCATCGAGGAACTGAAACTGAGGGTCAAAGTAAGACCAATGGCTACTGTACGCAGGGCAGTAAGCTTTAGGTTGGAGAGCGAGCCTTCAGAATTCATCGTAAAATAATACACAGCCACAATGTCGCTTTCAATATAAGCACAGATCATACATACACTGATGTAGAAAACATACCTTGTGACAAATTTGTGTTTGTTTAGGATGATAATAAAAAGGAGATTACAGATTGTACAGACCATGTTGTAGGTTGCAAAATAGACGAACAAGATAAAATACCGAATGTCAGCCATGGTAAAGGAACAATTAGGCACAACTACACCCAAAATCAACAAATACATGTTAGATGCAAACCAATCACTTCGAATTAGCTTGGAAGAGTTGCTTGGGACAGTCCACGTGCTTTTACAGGCAAACCTACTGTAGAGAAAAAAACAAAATATTCGAAGGGATGACCACCACAGAGGAAGAAAGAAGTCAAGAATAGTTAACCAAATACCGTTACCTCCTTTACACCAGTATAATGACCCAGGGTTACTGAAGTTAAAATTAAGAAAGTCGTCCCAGAAAGATCTTGAGAAAGTTTTTTCGTTTTCATCAAATCGAAAAAAAGACCATCCTCCACTGGATATACCTACCGGGAGAGCTACTACAACGAGAATAACATAACCACTACCAACAGCTAATTTACCGAAAATCTTTCTGAAAAAAACTACCATACGTGTACTAGTTCTTTGCCTCATCCTCGTCGCTAAATTAAAGCGAGGATCGTCTACGACAACAATTAGAGGCTGTTCATCTCCTCCAGTCTGGTAATGTTCCGCTTCTTGGTCATCATTTGCCACAGGTTCCGGGGCCTCTGAGCGAAGGCCTCCTTCATCAAGGTCTCTTACGCTTCGCTCGTCCCCGAATGTAGCACTCTCTTCATGATCTTGTTGCAAAGCGCCAGACATGAAGCAGAGTTTCTTTTTCCGTCTGAGCCATTCAAGCGTGATTACTGGTCCCAAAAGAAACCAAAAGGAAAGGTTCCTTAAGTACAATCGCATGTTAGTTAGGTCGTCTGCAGGTTGAACACTGATGTCAACGTTTCCTCGGTCAGCGAATTCTAGCGAGTCAAAATATGGTGTACTCGCACTGTCTGTCGCATATAAAACCGGAATCAGTAGTTTGTCCTTGGTGTTAGTCTGCATTCCATTGTCATCACTGAACAACGGTGCAGAGCCAACATCAAAAATCAGCACAGAATATCCAGCGTTTTGTGCATTTATCACCAGACCCAGTAATGTGCAGACGGGTGACAACAATTCGTCCAGGGTAACAAGAGCGATTTTGTTGCCTTGAAATTTTGACTTGCTTATATCAACCAGCGGCTGACACGCATTGGTGAGCTTTGAATATAATGCGAGACCACTTAAACGGAGTTCTTGGCCTTCCTCCCCTGGCAATGCCCGAAGATATGCTTCCAGTGAAGGTGTGTTTAACGTTCCCTTTTCGGAATCAGAAGACATATCGCGTAAATTGACTTGCGAATGGCCAATTGTCAAAGTTGCATTTCGGAGGCTCCAGTAACTAAAATAACTTACAAAGTTCCTTAACGTAAGAGAATAGGCAGCCAAAACAAGTAAACCGAACGAAAAAATGAGAAAGCAGATACAAATGCTGATCTTGTTGCACTTCGGCGACATATTGGTGGGTAGCTACTTCCGGGTTGTCGCCACAAAGCCGCGCAGAATGCCTTGACATCATAAATTATTCATAATCGTCGAAGTGACAAATTTAAATACGAATGCGCGTTCAATAGGAGAGTAACTAATGTGGGAGCCTGCGAGCCGGAGCCGGAGCCGGAGCCGGAGCCGCGAGCCGCGAGCCACCAACCTAATTTTGCGAACCACTGAGGATTTCTTTTACGTTTTAGCAGACACTTTGTTTAGATATTTACAAAACTATTTTTCCTCTTTTAGATAAAGCACTTACCTACTTGTCGCTGAAGACATATTTTCAAGATGATCGGATCAATCGAAGCTGATTGAGAGTAATTTGCACAGGATATTACGGTGGCCCATAAGGGACAGCGCTACAAATCTAAAAAAACACAAATTACAAAAATACACTACTGCAAACTAAATTAAATACACTACAACTAAAATAAAACCAGCACCGCCAATAAAAAAATCGAATGCACTCCTACACAATAAAGTGAAACGCTACACACCGAATAAAAAAAAGTTATCCGCATACTGCAAATGAAAGCAAAACGCACACCCCAAATCAAGTAAAAAAAAACTCACTGCAAACAAAAAGCTAAGGCACGCCGCAAAACGCCACACACCTAATTAAAAATACCGCACACTGCACATGAAAGCAAAACGCACACCCCAAATAAAGTGAAAAAACTCACTGCAAACAAAAAGCTAAGGCACGCCGCAAATAAAAGGGAAATAATCTATGCGTGCGCATTTGCGCGTGAACGCCTGAGACCTAGTAATAAGCCCAAGTTCGCGCGCTTTTTCCTTGGGGTTACATTCAAGATGGCGTCTAATTATGTTCGCGATGAAATTCGTGCAGCAGTCCGTGAGGAGGTGTCCCGAATGCTTGGTTCCTCTCGAACAGAGCGCGAGGTCAGTGAAGGCACAAGTCCATCTACAAGTCTGGTGCACCTGCAGCCCTCTGAACGTACTCTATCGTTCGAAGAATTTTATGAAAAGCGAGAAGAGGATCGTCAGAGTGGTTTTAAGCCCTCCAGGAAGAAAATGAGAGGGAACCATCCAGACCATTCCAAGGGCAAGAAATCGACACAGAAATCGACTAATGTTGAAATTAAAGTTGGTTTAGTAACGCAAACAGACGGTGTAATTAAACTTCGTCGTGGTAAGACTCAGATTATCACCGTCAACTCCCTAGCCAACAAAGAGGAGATACTACAGAAAGCTAAAGCCAAACATGCAAGCTTCGATCAGTCGTTTGACGACACGCTTCAGTACTCTTTGCTATATCCCGACTTCCGAGAAGTGGTTAATGTTCCCGGGACAAACGATAAGTTTCAGCTTTCGACATATAAGCAAGCAATCGGCAAAGAGTTTTAAGCGTTTGACATTCTACTTAATCCCTGTCTACGACTTCACAGACATGTCGGATGAAAGCGACTGCGAAGCCAAGCCTGCCAAAGAATCGCATTTGTGCGAATTTTTCTCTCGTGATTGTCCGAAACGAGAGTCGAAAAGAGACATAACTGGGAGTTCAGATTGTAACGAAGAAAAGGAAATCAGGGAAATGGATAGGTGCCCTTGGGATGCCAGTGATGAGCCTGGTACCTCAGATCAAAGAAATGGTAGGCAACTCTCAGTTTTTTCAATCTTTGATATCTAAGGCTAGCCAGGGTTCAAAGTGCCAATTTTAGACATTCGTCTGCAACGGTACAACCTGAGTATTAGGCCTTTCTTCCGTAAGAAAACTTGGAGGGTTCTTTATGTACCAGTCAAATCGAAGCTTAAACATCCCTTCCCCCGGGCATTTCAATTTTTGGACAATTTTTGTTGAAATCCTCGCCTCACCGGGCTGAAAAGCTGTTCAAATGCCCCACCCCTGGGAAAATTTTGAAGTTACTGTTTTAACTTTTTCAGTAGCTTCTTATGAAACTTGCTTAATAATCCCAGGTTATCCACTCATCCCAACCAAAATTTCACTACACTGATCAATCGATCGATTGATCAATCAATCAATCAACCAACTTTATGAAAGAATGTGAATTAATTAAATATGGTAACCCTTTTGAACTCCTTACTGTAATGTTTATAATGTGTTGTCACAAAGAGTCTGACAAGATCAAACATGCAGCCTTGATTCGATATGACTATGCTATGTAAATTACATTTGACTACAGAAGCAAGTGATATAGAAGCTTTAAAAGAAACATTCCCAAGCAACTCTGAGGAGGAGATTGCCCAAGCCCTTGAAAATACCAACTCAAGGAATGAAGCTGCTGAAAAACTTTTAGCGGCTGACTCAAGCAGAGAACCAATTGATGGCATTTGTAGGTATGTAATCGACACCGGGAGAAAGGGAAGGGAGTTGAGGTACCACCGCACCTGTGAGAACAAACATATTGAAGCCTGCACATTTATTTCCATGGTTCCAGAAAATGTCCATACCTCTCCCCTATAGAAGAGATTGGAAATTCCTGGGGGGTGGGAGGAGTCTCAAAGGCCAAAACTTTTAAGGAAATGTATGAAGCTTAATTGGAATTTCCAGAGGAGTGAGGGGGGGGGGGGGGGGGGGGGTTCTTAGGAAAAAAATCCCTTCTGTAGGGGGACCATGAAAAATTGATGGAACTACGCATTATTCCATTTATAAACAATATGGATACATTTATTTCTTTCAAATTAGTTTATTTGTGAAATGCCAAGTTGCAATTTCCTCCTGAACTAATGCAATAGCTATTACGCACCTCTGCTCTGCTGGGAAGCAGAGGAAAGACATCCAGTACAAATTACTTGTCCAATACTTATCACAGCTAGGTTTTCTCAAAGTCTATTTTTTATGAATTAAGACACTTCATTCTTCTGGTCTATTTTTATCATGTTTTTTTTTTCATTCCTAAGTAACCTTGTGAAGATATAAATTATTTTTAATCAGCTTGATTACCTTGTAAGTGATACTGATCTGAGTAAATTAAGCACATTTTATATCAGAATAACATTTTGTGCAATCTTTTTTTCCTCAGCCTTGATGATATCTTAAGGATGCTATACATGAAAGTGAAACAGTATGAACGAATTGAAGTCAGAGTAAGCAGGCAAGATCTTTTGCTGGATGGCATCAGGCAGCTACGACGGAAAAAAAGTTTGTTGGGCCTCTTGAGAGTGCAGTTCTTTGGAGAGTCAGGAATAGACACTGGAGGGCTTCGAAAGGAGTTTTTATCTGGTAAGATATCAGGTTCTAAACCAGGATCTCAAATTTGAGCATCCAAAAAACACTTGTATGAAATAGGGTATCTGAAAGTGCTTTCTACCTTTTTGAACACTGATGATCTACTAATAATGTATACTGCTCCCAACTGAATTGGAAGTGACTGACAGAAAGTACTTTAGCATGAACAGCATTATTGTAACCACAGTTGCAGATTTATCACTCTTGCCATTGACAGTGACAGATCAGTAAAGGTTGTTTTCTGGTTAGTGTGACATCTAGGAAAACACCTTATGAATGGCCGCAACTCAGTTATTGTAACGTTACAAGTAGGACATAAAAAATTATATTACTTTCCACATAAAATGTCAGGCATGCAAATCTGCGAGTATTGTAAATATGTTCACTTTATACATTGAAGCATACAACTCCCTCTAATCCCCTCAACTTCTTTTTAACATTGTTTTCTGCAGCATTTATAACTGCAATTCAGACCAACCTATTCGAGGGCACTGAACTTAGTGGTCTGTCACCTGGACCCCATGTGGAGGCTGTGGAGAATGGCTCCTTCAAAGTTGCTGGGCAAGTTATGGTTTTGTCAATTCTCCAGGAAGGTCCACCACCTGCCTTTTTAGCCCACTGGGTGTACCACTATCAGTGTACTCCTGATGTCACAGCCATATCATTAATAGATGATGACATTGTTAATCCAGACGTTAGGACTTTAGTGAAAAGGGTAATATTTCTTGAAATAGCTGCACAAAAAGGTTGCATGTTTGTATGGGTAATTGATTTGAATTGTTCATTTGAATAAGGATAGCAACAGTTATTGTTACATGCCTTTCTATAGCCATATGATTTAACAAAAGAAACTCCAAGCAAGACTTTCAAAATTCATGCTTAAGGTCTGTTGCAGGCAAAAGCTGATGGTAGTACTTGACCTTTTTCCCAAACTCACACTAACGGATGACAAAAGCAGCCATTCTAATGCTAAGAAACAGTGGAATAAGATAATCAAAGTATGCATTGGATACATGTATCAGAACCAAACAGTTTCCAGCACATTCCAGCTATCATACTTTGATCCTTTAGTGCTACAATCATTGGTATGAAAATGGTATCAAACAAATGGCCAATCATTGATAAACATATTGTGGTTATATCTTGACACCAATAGTAACCATAGCAATGGTATAACCCATAAAAACTCCCGTAATGTTAGCTTTAAGTTCTTATAAGTCAAAAACGAGACTGGTGACCCCCCAAAATAACCACAATTTGTTTCTCAATGATTGAGCATTTGTTTGATACCATTTTTGTTGTGGTAACTGATTAATGTTGTAGCACTGACCCATCAAAGTATAAGAGCTAGAACATACATACTGAAAACTTTTTGAGCCTCCTCAAATGTTAAAACAATTCTGAAAATGATATGTCACCAGGTAAAAGAAGTGAACAGTCAAGAAGAACTGCAAGCCATTTTCCAAGAAGACACAAACATGGATGTGTTAATTAATACTGGCTTTACATCCGCAATTCCCTTGAGAAAAAAAGACCACTATTGCAAGGTACAGACCTGTACATATCCCAAGATGTGTTTTATTGTTGTCTCTTTTAGAGCTGTCGTATTTTGTGTCCTTTTTCAGCTATTATTTACTGTGGCTAAATTCTATGTCCTTATGGGCCACCGTAATATCCTGTGCAAATTACTCTCAATCAGCTTCGATTGATCCGATCATCTTGAAAATATGTCTTCAGCGACAAGTAGGTAAGTGCTTTATCTAAAAGAGGAAAAATAGTTTTGTAAATATCTAAACAAAGTGTCTGCTAAAACGTAAAAGAAATCCTCAGTGGTTCGCAAAATTAGGTTGGTGGCTCGCGGCTCGCGGCTCCGGCTCCGGCTCCGGCTCCGGCTCGCAGGCTCCCACATTAGTTACTCTCCTATTGAACGCGCATTCGTATTTAAATTTGTCACTTCGACGATTATGAATAATTTATGATGTCAAGGCATTCTGCGCGGCTTTGTGGCGACAACCCGGAAGTAGCTACCCACCAATATGTCGCCGAAGTGCAACAAGATCAGCATTTGTATCTGCTTTCTCATTTTTTCGTTCGGTTTACTTGTTTTGGCTGCCTATTCTCTTACGTTAAGGAACTTTGTAAGTTATTTTAGTTACTGGAGCCTCCGAAATGCAACTTTGACAATTGGCCATTCGCAAGTCAATTTACGCGATATGTCTTCTGATTCCGAAAAGGGAACGTTAAACACACCTTCACTGGAAGCATATCTTCGGGCATTGCCAGGGGAGGAAGGCCAAGAACTCCGTTTAAGTGGTCTCGCATTATATTCAAAGCTCACCAATGCGTGTCAGCCGCTGGTTGATATAAGCAAGTCAAAATTTCAAGGCAACAAAATCGCTCTTGTTACCCTGGACGAATTGTTGTCACCCGTCTGCACATTACTGGGTCTGGTGATAAATGCACAAAACGCTGGATATTCTGTGCTGATTTTTGATGTTGGCTCTGCACCGTTGTTCAGTGATGACAATGGAATGCAGACTAACACCAAGGACAAACTACTGATTCCGGTTTTATATGCGACAGACAGTGCGAGTACACCATATTTTGACTCGCTAGAATTCGCTGACCGAGGAAACGTTGACATCAGTGTTCAACCTGCAGACGACCTAACTAACATGCGATTGTACTTAAGGAACCTTTCCTTTTGGTTTCTTTTGGGACCAGTAATCACGCTTGAATGGCTCAGACGGAAAAAGAAACTCTGCTTCATGTCTGGCGCTTTGCAACAAGATCATGAAGAGAGTGCTACATTCGGGGACGAGCGAAGCGTAAGAGACCTTGATGAAGGAGGCCTTCGCTCAGAGGCCCCGGAACCTGTGGCAAATGATGACCAAGAAGCGGAACATTACCAGACTGGAGGAGATGAACAGCCTCTAATTGTTGTCGTAGACGATCCTCGCTTTAATTTAGCGACGAGGATGAGGCAAAGAACTAGTACACGTATGGTAGTTTTTTTCAGAAAGATTTTCGGTAAATTAGCTGTTGGTAGTGGTTATGTTATTCTCGTTGTAGTAGCTCTCCCGGTAGGTATATCCAGTGGAGGATGGTCTTTTTTTCGATTTGATGAAAACGAAAAAACTTTCTCAAGATCTTTCTGGGACGACTTTCTTAATTTTAACTTCAGTAACCCTGGGTCATTATACTGGTGTAAAGGAGGTAACGGTATTTGGTTAACTATTCTTGACTTCTTTCTTCCTCTGTGGTGGTCATCCCTTCGAATATTTTGTTTTTTTCTCTACAGTAGGTTTGCCTGTAAAAGCACGTGGACTGTCCCAAGCAACTCTTCCAAGCTAATTCGAAGTGATTGGTTTGCATCTAACATGTATTTGTTGATTTTGGGTGTAGTTGTGCCTAATTGTTCCTTTACCATGGCTGACATTCGGTATTTTATCTTGTTCGTCTATTTTGCAACCTACAACATGGTCTGTACAATCTGTAATCTCCTTTTTATTATCATCCTAAACAAACACAAATTTGTCACAAGGTATGTTTTCTACATCAGTGTATGTATGATCTGTGCTTATATTGAAAGCGACATTGTGGCTGTGTATTATTTTACGATGAATTCTGAAGGCTCGCTCTCCAACCTAAAGCTTACTGCCCTGCGTACAGTAGCCATTGGTCTTACTTTGACCCTCAGTTTCAGTTCCTCGATGCACATCATTCGCAAGCTTAATAAGCCACAGGAATCTTTGTTTGAGGGGCTGGGAGAAAAGTGAGGTACCCTAATTTGCTAACACGGTCTCCGTGACAGGCATTTTCCATATTTGATTGTTCAGTCCTTCTCAACAAGTGAAAAATCATTTCAGCTTGTTTCTGTATAAGCCTGCTGCATCTCCATGTAATGTTTTTGTTGATCTCGCACATGCTTATGTGCTAGTGAAAACCAGACTTCAAGCAGGGTCCAGAATTAAAGTGACTGAAATTGTTCTTGATTTTCAACCATGTTGTGATGTTTCCTGATAGTAATGACAAGAAAGCTTTCAGTTCTCCAGATTTGGAAATCCAGTGTCGCACATGTTATCCGTAACTGATTCTTCAAATTTCTTTAGACAAACAAGAGGGAATCAAGTAATTTTGGTTTTCTGAGGACAAAATTCTAGTACCAGACTAATTTTAAGTATACTACAAACCTTTTTGCATTTTCCAAAAGGTAAAGATATAAATAGTAGCATGAAGCTACACCAAAGACAGTTTTCCATGGAATATCAAGAAAATAAATCATTTAAAAATCAGAGAAATTGAACAGCACTGGGGAAACTTCAACATCAATTTCATTTCACCTGTAG
>JAHPZR010050699.1:15000-17316 GCA_019787425.1 Platygyra sinensis | reverse complement strand
ACAGGTGTCCCAAGCTCACGTTTAGAGAAAGCGAAGAATTATTATATATTTATTCATATAAGCGTTACGGCTGTGCGAGTTGGAACGTGACCTTTCATCTTACCCGGTGTTAGGTTACGCGAGAACCGTTGAGAATATTTTGAGCGCGTTATAAGACTTTGTATGGGGAATAAAATATCGCCGATTTACAACGCTAAATACTTTGAAATATCCACATATATTAAGTAAGATGATTAAAACAAACTTACCTTTTGTGTGTCCGTTATGCTTTGTCGTTATTTTCGCTGTTTTGGGCGTTTTATGTCACTACTGTTCTTCCCTTCATAAGACGGAGTCAAGGTAGCACACTCGGATTTCGACCGTTGTCAACTCGGAGGCGGTTTGCGTCCAGAAAATCCATCCGATGGGAAATTTTTTCGTCCACAGTTAAGGCTCTATGATCCTTGCACCCACACAAATGTCTCTTCCTCGAAAATCCTCGCGCATTACGCTGAAAATGAGCATTTTCCACAGCCGATTCCACGATCGCTTCTTCATACAGCACCGTGTGATACTGTGGTCCGACACGGCCGCGGAATAGGCTTGGGCCCAAGGTCAAATTTCACGCCACCCGGGGTGATACAGTCAATTAATGTACATCACTTACCCCATCCCCTGAGTGAACTATCGCCTTGCTCCATTGTATATTCAAATCGTGTCCGTTGTTTATCTCTCGTCACGTCACCTCGCTATGCCATTGGTTGATCGGGACAATAGACCCTGACGATAGTTCACTCAGGGGATGGGGTAAGTGATGTACATTAATTGACTGTATCACTCCGGGTAGCGTGAAATTTGACCTTGGGCCCAAGCCTATTCCGCGGCCGTGTCGGACCACAGTATCACACGGTGCTGTATAAAGAAGCGATCGTGGAATCGGCTGTGGAAAATGCTCATTTTCAGCGTAATGCGCGAAGATTTTCGAGGAAGAGACATTTGTGTGGGTGCAAGGATCATAGAGCCTTAACTGTGGACGAAAAAATTTCCCATCGGATGGATTTTCTGGACGCAAACCGCCTCCGAGTTGACAACGGTCGAAATCCGAGTGTGCTACCTTGACTCCGTCTTATGAAGGGAAGAACAGTAGTGACATAAAACGCCCAAAACAGCGAAAATAACGACAAAGCATAACGGACACACAAAAGGTAAGTTTGTTTTAATCATCTTACTTAATATATGTGGATATTTCAAAGTATTTAGCGTTGTAAATCGGCGATATTTTATTCCCCATACAAAGTCTTATAACGCGCTCAAAATATGGTATATAATCCATGTTAGGCCACCATATAGTCTCCCAGCCATATAGTCTTCCAACTATCCCATAATATTGACAGTTATAACCGTGTATAACCCTTGTATCCACTTGTAATCCCTTGTATCCCCTTGTATTCCCTTGTCATCCCCTGTATTCCCTTGTATCCCCTTGTATTCCCTTGTCATCCCCTGTATTCCCTTGTATCCCCTTGTAATCCCTTGTATACCCTTGTAATCCCCTGTATACCCTTGTAATCCCCTGTATACCCTTGTAATCCCCTGTATCCCCTTGTAATCCCTTGTATCCCCTTGAAATCCCTTGTATCCCCTTGTAATCCCTTCTATCCCCTTGTAATCCCCTGTATCCCCTTGTAATCCCTTGTATACCCTTGTAATCCCCTGTATACCCTTGTAATCCACCGTATAGCCTTGTAATCCCTTGTATCCCCTTGAAATCCCTTGTATCCCCTTGTAATCCCTTGTATCCCCTTGTATTCCCTTGTCATCCCCTGTATTCCCTTGTATCCCCTTGTATTCCCTTGTCATCCCCTGTATTCCCTTGTATCCCCTTGTAATCCCTTGTATCCCCTTGTAATCCCCTGTATCCCCTTGTAATCCCTTGTATACCCTTGTAATCCCCTGTATACCCTTGTAATCCCTTGTATACCCTTGTAATCCCCTGTATACCCTTGTAATCCCCTGTATACCCTTGTAATCCCCTGTATCCCCTTGGAATCCCTTGTATCCCCTTGAAATCCCTTGTATCCCCTTGTAATCTCTTGTATCCCCTTGTAATCCCTTGTATACCCTTGTAATCCCCTGTATACCCTTGTAATCCCTTGTAAACCCTTGTATCCCCTGTAATCCCTTGCATTCCCTTGTTATCCCATGTATTCCCTTGTATTCCCTTGTTATTCCCTGTAATCCCTTGTATACCCTTGTAATCCCTTGTAATCCCTTGCATACCCTTGTTATCCCCTGTAATCCCTTGTATACCCTTGTTATCCCCTTTAATCCATTGTA
>JAHPZR010050699.1:0-5000 GCA_019787425.1 Platygyra sinensis | reverse complement strand
CTTTGAATGTGATTGGTTGATTTAAACTACATCTTTGAATGCGATTGGCATATTGAACTGCCTGATAACAACCTGTCCAATAACAAGCTATCCAATAACAAACTGTCCGATAACAACTTGGAAAGCGAATTAGTGGAACATAGGACTTTTTTAGACCAATCACAAGCGGAGAAATTGTAATTTTTATGATTACTGTAATTATATTCTATTAATTTTTTTTTTCGCTCTCGCGCGATTATTACGTGCCCGAATATTCCCCTATTTTAAAAACTGCTTGCGTTGCGAAAAACATGTGAAGGTTAATAAACACGATAGCCCGCATTTGGGGTGAAAATATGTAGAGGATATTACACGGTGGCGAGAATAGATGATTTTTATGTTCGAGTGAGATATTGTTCTTGCCACGAGAACATGAAATTAACATCTTCGAGCCAACGTGTAATGTTTTTTTTTATTATATGGTGACCAATTCAACAAAAGCAAAAGGCAGGAATCGTGACGTCATTGAACGATTCTACACTCCCAGCGGTGACATACGAAAAATACGCCACTCGTGTCCCGGATGAAGTGACGTATGGGATCTACGAGTGGTTTAGTTCCCAGTAAAACACTCTCCTCCATATAATAATATCGGATATTTCACCTTGAACTTTTCGCTTCTCGAACAGGTAATGTCCAGGGATAAATATCCGAGCATATTTTCGCACCAAATGCTAGCTTTTTCATCTTATTGATTTTTTCACTGTCTCGGAAAAGTTAGCTTGTATCATCGCTAATCTTAAATTCTAGAAAATAATTAAGTACGCGTGTAGGTATGTAGGTATGCATGTGACCAGAAAATAGATTAAGGTATGGGATATTCAAGCAGTTTCATTGTAGATTGGTGATATTTCCTTCATTGAGTGAATTCGTATTTTTTTGTTCTGTTGTCCCATAGAACGACTATATCGCCTTCATATATTCATCGCTCAACTGATTTCGTTGTGCCCTCAATCAGGATAGCTGTCCTAGTCTGTCGTAGACAATACATTAGCGATTGAAACATCATGAGTCTGAAAATAGTTTTGTCCGTTTAATTATGTGTTTATAGCATACAACACTAATTCCTTCCTCCTATGGAAGGCTTGTCGCATGATTGTCACTAGAATTTTGATTTCCTGGAGCTTTGTCACTAAGTTTTATTTCGTAATTAAACTACTTGCAATCTTTAAGAAGTATGTTTGCGGTTTCGCCGGATTGTAGTGGCGTTTCAACAAACGATATACATGCTTATATATTGATGCTTGTTTTATCCACATACTCGTACTTGTACATTACAAAAAAAGAAGCTCAATGAAATAATTGCATGTTGAGAATAAAAAATAGAGCTTTATTTCTTTTAACAGTCTGTACTTAAACCTAATAGGCCAACTGCACTAAGAGGTCATGTGACATCGTTTTTATGAAAATGACAGTTACAAGATTTTGCCTTCGAAACACCGTTAGTGGCTCATCTCTTTAAAAAAAACAATAGTGATTTGGTTTTTCAAACCAGCGCCATTTGCTTAAAATGAGCCGAGTACGTAGCTGGGCACGTGATCAAAACTTGATTATTAAAATTATGAATTACCGCTTTCTGATACAAATTTTGCCCTTAAACTTCAAGGAAAATGTTCAAAAGATGATGTGGTAACGTTTATAGCACATCTGAAAGTAGCTATCAAACATTTAACAAAATATAAGCACAAAGAAGTTTTGGCCGCCATGTTGGAGGGCCAGAGTATGCCCTCTAACATGGCGGCCAATACAAATCATGCCACTTTGTTGAGAAATCAAAGTACCATAAAATATCTCCCTTAAATGCGTTTCCTCTCGAAATTCGGGTACAAGATAATTTTTATGTGTTCTGTGAATTTTTGTTGACAGCAAGATTACAACTCACTGTTTAAGCGAGCATTGGTCACGTGACCTCTTTGAGCAAGTGGCCTATCCTATCTTTCTGGCACGCTTCGGCGGCATATCAGGCGTGTTGGCCGAGCCATGGTTCGCACCCATGGCGAGACCAAACGAGCTGCTGAAGCGTATCAAAAAGGTACGATTAGATATTTATCGTAGTCAAATTGAGCCCTAAATTTAGCGTTGCGGTAATAAAATCTGCCAGGCGTCATACCGAGCGGCCCGCAAAGAGAAAAATAAGAGTCAACAAACGCTGACAAACGGGACAAAAATTGATTAAAGAAAAATAATTTTACTTGATTGTTATAGTTTTACGAGTTATTTGTTTATTGACACAATCCCTTTGCAGTTTATCGAACGGTAACATTACTTAACTTGAAAGTGGCCATGACATCGTAGACTATCAGGTCAGTGACTTGATATCTTAGGCGTTTTGGCTAATTGCGAATTAATTAAATGTTATCAATAATAAAATGTTATCGCTTGTCCACTCTCCTCCTTTTGCCTGAAAGGTAAAAAAAGGGAAACAAAAATAATAATTTACAATCAAGTCTTGATTTTCAAATTTATTTAATTTGTGTGGTTAAGGTGATTCCTCAGTATTGCATTGCGCATCCCTACTGCGCACGATTTTTGCGTCATTAGCGCGCGCAAATTAGCGCGTGCACGTGCTACGCGTTTCCCATACTATATGTCTTTCTGTTACTCTCTCTCTCTGTGTATGTGTCTTTCTGCTCGCTATCCATATCATACTAGGCTATGTTAATTAATCGATTTTTTGGCGACTATATTTCTTTCAGTGTGAAAGTGGTTGTCAGCATATTAGCAACAACCAGCAAAAGGAGTTTACGATCTAAGCCGTGTTTTGTTCGATCGACATTCCAGATTATTACACATTTTCAAATGCATCCCACTCACCTGACATCGTCCCAGGGCGAAGGTCATCAAACAAATTTGATACTTTCTTCTGACCTCCTGATATACAATGAAGTAAAAAAAACCAACCGATTAGGACCGATTGCAAAATCCGCAATTAGCAGTATTCCATGGAGTGTTGTAAATCTATTATGTTTTCGCAATCAAATTACATTTCCCAAAAGATACCGAAACGTCAGTTCATGCTTTTATAACATCCAAGCAGGACAATTGCAATTCATTGTTGGCTGAGCTGCCGCAGTACTTATTATATAAGTTTCAGCGGGTACAAAATGCTGCGGCGCGCCTCATCTCCTGTACTCGGAAATATGACCGAATTACGCCAGTCCTTAAAGAGCTTCACTGGCTACCTGTAAGGCAACGTATAATCATCAAAATATTACTATTTACTTATAAGGCTCTGAAAGCTTTAGCACCTCAATACATATCTGATTTCCTAGTACAATATAAACCACCTAGAGTTTTGCGTTCTTACGATAAGAAACTGTTACAAGTTCCTCATTTCAAGCTCAAGAGTTACGGAGGTAGATCGTTTTGTTATATAGCGAAATATCTGTGGAACCAGCTTCCAGACGCCATACGGCAAGCACCATCACTTGCGACATTTGAATCCAAATTGAAGGCTCATTTATTTGATCGCGCTTTTAATTAGTCATAGGTTTTTTTTGCTTATTGCCTTAGTTTTCTTAGTTAGTTGTTATAGTTATTTTTATCTTATTTTTTCTATTCACATTGATGTACAGCGCTGTGAACTCTAGCATGGGCGCTATAAAAGTTTTACATATTTAAAAATTATTCCATGAGCGCGCGTTCGATTAGAGATGATAGATAGACAACGAGGCACGTAGCGCCGAGTTGGCTATAATCATCTCATATCCAACAAGCGCGAGTGGAATAATTGTTTTATTAAAAACGCCCCCAAAATATAGAAAACTAGACTACAATAAAAACAAAAAGGCCCAAAAAATCACGCATACGGTCGCCATTTTTGTAGATCATGTTATAATGGCTCATATACCATGATGGCTAAGCCAATGAAAACTCTCGAATTGCATTATCCAATGATCCAGTTTTTAATAATATATATTATTATCGGGTGATTCCCCACTAAGTGTCGCACAGCGCACCCACAAAATTTCATTGCCACTATACACTGCGCTTGATCTGCCATAAGATACATGATCCCAAGTATTCAATAACATTATGTCCACAATATATTGCCAGACAGAGTGCGGAAACATGAAATGGGTAATGGCCTTTTTCCCGTGTGTCGTAACGAGTCCTCGTGCGAAACAACTCAAATCAAAATGTGTTCCATTTTCATTTACCTGCTACTCGTTTTCGAAACAGAGGCACACGGTAACTGAGAAATGACATATTCAGTCCAGAAATGAACGAAAAAAGTTGAAATACATTTTGATTGGTTAAAATCGCAGAGAGAGAGAGCCAATAAGCTAAAACTCTAGACGTCACATATTTGTCACCCGCCATTGCTAAATAAAATTAGAATGGTAGATAGTTTGTCGGCACTTTTGGAAAAAAATCTACGATAGGTGCTAATTTTGCCTTTTGCTTTGAAGAAAACTTCAGATCCCCCCCTGAAAACATGAAACAAATTGCACGCCCCATTAAGATAGTATATCCTGAAATTGTTGTACGAGTTTTGGTATTAACTTATCTTATGATTTTTCTCTTGCAATTTGGAATAAGGCAGTACATTTTTTAAAATCACAAAATGAATTCGTGCTTATGAAATTTCACTCGTAATTCCGCCACACCCGATTAATCGTAACCCTGTAGCTTCTATGAAACTTCATAAACTTTCGACATATTAAAATTCAGCATGATAGTGAGAAGACACAAACAAGAAAATGAATAAACATGGTCATTCAATTTCCTGTGTTTGTGTCCTCTAAGCCTCGCTGCCATGCTGAATCTTGATCTATCGAAAGTGGTCCATTAATACACGTTTAATTTTGACAAAACTCATGGAATTAAAAAAAGGTCTACTCTAACATGTACAATGTACCTTTCCGTCCTTTTTTATTTTGTCGACGTTTTGTTTCAGCTTCTGCAAAAATACAACCATATTAGCGCTCATGAGTACAATGTTTCTATCGAGTTTAGTA
>JAHPZR010050696.1:10000-15471 GCA_019787425.1 Platygyra sinensis | reverse complement strand
TGTCGCCAAAGCGTCTAAGTGTCGCAGTGTAAAAGATGCTTTAGAGGTTCTGTTTTTGGTATCAATCAAAAGCAGCCATTCGACTTTGAAGGTGACCATAGAAGATACAAGCGAGGCTGTCTTATTCCAGCTGCAGTATGTCGTCTCCACAGGGAAGTTCACGATCAGTCTCGACGGGATTCACATGACAGCAAGAAAGTCATCACTCAAACACCTTTCTACGCAGTTTAAATGCCCACCTGGGTCTGTTTTAAACATCAAGAGAACGGGCTGCGGTAAGTTTAAAAGATGCGACGAAGCGCGGAAATTGAGTTACCGATGTGTTCCATTTCTAGAGCATCTTAGTTGCCTTGATTAAGGCTACAAATGAGTTTTTAATGTGACCCGACAGAAAATTGATGACGAAATTTTTTATGGAGGGGAGAGTCACTCTACCTTATATTAAGGATAATGATAAAATTACTTTTTCGGGCTTGGAAATCTGTCCCTACAAGCCAATCAGATTGTGTACATAGGCAAGTGTTCTCTCTACCTGAGCGAAATTAAGAACACATCTAAAACAAAAGATTAAACAAATAATCAAAACGCTAAAAATATTTTTGTATACATAATTATCCCACTAGCAAAAGAGGAGAAAAATTATCATAAGATACCTTGTTTAAGGGTTCTGACTACAAAATGAACCTTGACCCATACCATTATGTTTCCATTTAACAGTTGCCTGCCCCGTTGGGACGTTTTATGACAAGGAAACTCTCAAGTGTAAAGTCTGTGGACCCGGCTCGTACCAAGACCGAGAAGGACAGACCAGTTGTTTGTTTTACAGTGGAGAAGGAAAGAAAAAATAGCTGCCAATCGACTTTTAACTGACGACATGTGGCGGTGTGGTGGTGTGTGGGGGTGGTGGGTGGTGAAGTCAATAACGTAGTCGCTTTCTTCAGATACAATATCCAACAATACTTTAGAAAATATCCAAAATGGAATAAATCAAGGCTGTGTCATTCTAGCTAGAGAGCAATTATTGCTAGTATTACTGCTTGTGCAGCGTAAAGTAGCACAGATATATTTTAAAATTAGTGATTTGCTTTGTGTTAACAGACAAAGAAAAAGGTTAGACGTATAAAAACCGTTTTCCAACAGTAGAGAAGTTTCTTATTGTCGCGTCTCAAATCTGTCTTGTTCTATACCTTGAAGCGTCATATGTGTGGCTTTATAGCGCTATAATCCCTACCTGAAAGTTTTTTATGCCCAGGGATGATATCCCCGTTATTCCGAAAGTACTTGCCTGAATTAGTTTCCCTTAGATTCAGATTTATTGCAATCGTGAAAAGTTGGTAAGTTTTTCTTTTCACAAGCTAATAAGGTGTATTAGCGGCTGACTAATAAAAGACTCTCCATGAGGGTGTGAATGGGGTTAACCGACTAGCGGCAAAGGGCTAGAAAATATTACTGACTACTGACAAAATGAGGAAAAAAACTTGTTACCGACTAGCGACAAAAAATTAACTGGGATTTACCGACAACCGACAAAGGTCGAAAATTTTAACCGACAAGCGACAAAGTAATGAAATTTTAACCGACAACCGACATGTGGACCCCCCCCCCCCCCATTCATACCCTCCTCTATGGGTATTTCCGACGAAATCGAAGACGCGACGATCGCTATTGATGAAACGAAGATCTCGGAGATTGAAGCGAAGAAGCGACGATTTAGAAATTATTGCGTTCAGACAAGATATTACTCAGTCAGACCTAAAAGAAATTAAATATGAAAATGATAGGTCATTTGAACCACAATCAAACCTGAAATTTGGAAATTAGTGTACTTGATAAAAAAAGAAAAGGATTTTAAAAAGTCCGTGTGCGTGACTGTTAATGACTGATCATGATTAGTAGATCATTCAGTCCGATTAATTAATGAGCATTATTATCAGCGACGTTAACGTCCCCCCGCTGGCCGCTGAATCACATGTTCCCGACAATCCGAATGAGACGGCTATTGATGTGATGTGGGTGTCTCCAGCTGAGATGCTTTGTGGCAACCTCGTTCCCAGGGCCTTTTCCCTGGCTTGAGGGCACATGGTACGGAATAAATTACGCTGGGACGCAAACAGCGCAGTGGGACTTTCAAAACAAAGGAAAGTCGGGTTGGACTGGTAAGAGTTTTTTTGTTTTGGAAGTCCCACTACGTTATTTGTGTCCCAGCGTAATTTATTCTGTACCATGTGACTGGATCCTGCAAAGGGCCTATTGGGGATGGTTTTAGAAAAGGGCATCTTGTTTCCCCTGGCGGGAAATGACATAAGCACGAGCGTGGCTGGTGATAGTAACCAAAGTGATATTGTGTACATCTCGGACTCGTGTCATTTGCGCATTTTAAACTCGATAAACAGAAGTCCAACAGCTTTTGCAATTGCAGAAGTAACCGAATCAGAACTGGAGGATGACGACCTGGAGCTTGAACAGTTTTTGGATATTGAGTTCGATGGTGTTGACGGAGGACACGAAGCAAATGCTGTTCTTCATCCCCGGAAGGAATTGCCGAATTTCGAGCCGTTGAGAAAGGGGTGTGAGGAAGCGAAACTTTGATGACATGGTTTACTACTAAAAAGATAACCCTGATCAACAGTGTCATTAGTGCAGCCAGTTGTAAGGAAGACGTGACAACATATCATTCAAGTAGCTTCAGTAACTAGAACCGCGTAAATAGGTTTTGAACAATTTTTGACAATCATACCATCTTTTTCTCAACTGCAATGACAATTGGATGTCCAATGTTATATAAAATAACGTGTGTCACTTTTTAAGTGAAAATGTCTTTCAATTACCAATATCGGGTCATTAAAGCTCTCGCGCAAAACAATTCTAGATATAAAAGCGACCAAAAGCGACGATTTCGTTGAAAAATCGACGATTTGATGAAAAAAGCGCGACGAAATCGACGTTCGTACGTACCCATTTAGAGGCTCAAACATACAGTTACTGAAGGTTTGTAGCAGTGGACATGCAAATATTTGGTAGAGTAACTGAACATAATTGGACGCTCTGAATAGTTACCTCTCATAAACCATAACAGTGGTCTGATGCTCGAGACTAACCGTTCGCATCTGATGAAGTTACCAAGGTGGAGGATCCTCAAACTCGACCTTAAGCTTGTAAATCATTCGTTTTCTGAGCATAATTAACAATGAATCACCTCTTATCTGGGTGTCATAATGTTTTAGGGCAATGATTGTTATTTGCTAAATGCAATTAGGAGAATTTAAAAGCGTGTTTGAACAAGTGTCAATAATTAGTCATATTTTGACTTAGGCTGCACCGTAAATGCGTGAAATTGAATGAATTCAGACACGAAGTTTTAGTAGAACTGGTACTAGGTTAAACACCCTTAATTACACGATTAATACTGTTTTTGCTAAGTATCATTTGTAATGGTAATAGGAGTGAGTGGAGCTCAATTCGGTACGTAATCGTAAGAGTGATTAACAAAATCGCACGACTGCGCAGCGAGAGTCCGAATTGTTTATCACGAGCACGAGTATTGCCAATTAATCATAAAAATTGCATTTTCCGACAAAAGAAGAATAGCCAAGTTATGAAGGAAAGGGAAAATTTGCATAAAAGACTGACAAAGGAGGCGTAAATTATTGGTGTCTGAAACCAAGGTTGTGATTGGTTGATTTAAACTACAACTTTCAATTTCACTGGTTAATTTAAAGGGACACAGTCAGTCTTGTGACAGCGCGGACCTGGACACTAGTTTTCTCACCACTTTGAAAAAAGTTCACTCCGACCTAAAATCAAAGTTCATCCAGAAATCCGTCCAATTTTCGAAGTGTTCTGCTTGATTTTCATTCGTTTACTGAAAAACCTGTTTTTGAGTGTGCTTTTGCTCATCCAATGATATTATCTTTATCATGTCTGGTTAAAAACAGTATTTATCGCGTCTCCGTTATATCCAAATTAGCTATGGAATTGTATCCAATGCGCATGTGCGCCAGCTGACTGTGTCCCTTTAAACTACAACTTTGAATGTGATTGGCTTATTGAACTGTCCGATACAAAACTGTCTGATAACAGCTTCGCAAGTGAATTAGTGGAAAATAGGAGTTTTTTAAACCAATCGCAATCAAGGAAATTCTAATTTCTATGATTATCCCAGTTATTTCCACCACAGTTTATAGTAACTGATGGTTCTTCACAACAGATTAAGCTATGTAACAAAACTGGTGTTGACTCCAATTTTACTCGTTGAGAAAGTGGAGGAGAGTGACCTTGCACTGATGATATCCGAATAAATGATGAAAACAGTATTCCACGAGTGCTACGCATTTAGCGACTTACAAGGAGACGGAATAACCAGCTTGGTCTTTCCTCTACGACCACGTATTAAATCTGTCCATCTGACTACGTTCCCTTCTCCTGACAGACACGACTTTGACGAGATTTCGATTTCTTCAGCAGATAAAACGTGATCCCATACGTTCAAATTCGTCATCATTCCTCTAAAAAACTGGCCAGGTTCGAACACACCAGGAGGATCTTGCTCGATTCCCAGTACTAAGGATCCTCCTGATCTAATCACGTGACCAGTCTTTAAACCTCCTCCTTGTTCTTTTACACGTCCGTCTTTGTAGAATCTCCACAAGCCCGCACTGTTTTCCCAGGATGTGCATATGTGATGCCATTTGCCGTCATTTGCAGAAACTGATGTAACTCTGAAAAATAATATAGTAAATGGTCAACGTTCAACGTTCAACCTTCGAGTTATGCAGGCACGCAGGAGGTTGCTAAGCACACGGTAAGGGAAAACATTCACAATAATGAAAGAATACAATAAAAGCCAAAACCATTTTAACAATTTGTTTGATTGGAATTAGCGAGTGATAGATATTTCCTCTCCTTTTGAAAGATCGTACCTTTTTCTGATAAGGTTCGGAAACATATCGAACGTTTTCGTCTCACCACGAGTATTTTGTCTCGACTTCGCCTCGTCAAAATACAAAGTAAACCATGACTCGTTCAAATATCGCCTGATATGAACTTGAAACGTACCACAAAGGTACGGCATTACATCGTTGTCGTCTCGTTAATGCAGTGGAATTGTTGGTGTGTAATCATAATGTCATACTAACTCTCTGGGAAATTATTTGGCAATCTTCTATCAAAAAATGTCGCCGGAATACCCGGAACATGCCCGGAATACCCGGAATACCCGGAACATGCCCCTAGTGCAATCATTGAAAGTCTTCAAAACGCTGCAAATAACAAAATTATTTATGAGGACATTTATACGTGTTTGCTTGGAGAATTTCATACTTTTTTATACCTCACGAGCTAACCACTTCAAGTGAAATTCATTGTTCCATACACTCATGTATATAGCTTTCCCTGACATCTACTTTTCCTAGCTATACTGCGGTATCTCTGATGTTGAAGAAAAGAGTTTTATGCCTTGGGCGATGGCTCTA
>JAHPZR010050696.1:0-5000 GCA_019787425.1 Platygyra sinensis | reverse complement strand
TGAAGAAGAAAAAATGACAATTCTCTATTCTCAGAAAAAAAAAATTTAAAAAATTACTGCCAAAGATGATAAACTAAAAATATCAAATTTGTGTATGGATACAACGGGTCCTTCAGTTGCCAAATAAATAGATGCCGACTGAGGCCTTCAAAATGTTGTCCGAGGCCAGATCGCCGAGGGCAGCATTTTCAAGCCCGAACCCTGCATTTGCAGACTTAACTAATATGTAGACAACACTTTTTACTCACAGACTATGCTTTACAATTTTTAAACGAGGAGACTACGGATTTTGTCCAGGTGACCGGAAGCTTGCCAAATCTGACACAGTTCACATTGTGTTTTTGGATGAAGTCCAATGACACTGAGAAGAAAGGAACTCCACTGAGCTATTCCTTAAAAGAGGAGTATAATGAACTGCTCATTTATAACTACCAATCATTTGACCTTCACATTGGCGGAAAACCGACGTAAGTATAGAGCCATCGCCCAAGGCATAAAACTCTTTTCTTCAACATCAGAGATACCGCAGTATAGCTAGGAAAAGTAGATGTCAGGGAAAGCTATATACATGAGTGTATGGAACAATGAATTTCACTTGAAGTGGTTAGCTCGTGAGGTATAAAAAAGTATGAAATTCTCCAAGCAAACACGTATAAATGTCCTCATAAATAATTTTGTTATTTGCAGCGTTTTGAAGACTTTCAATGATTGCACTAGGGGCATGTTCCGGGTATTCCGGGTATTCCGGGCATGTTCCGGGTATTCCGGCGACATTTTTTGATAGAAGATTGCCAAATAATTTCCCAGAGAGTTAGTATGACATTATGATTACACACCAACAATTCCACTGCATTAACGAGACGACAACGATGTAATGCCGTACCTTTGTGGTACGTTTCAAGTTCATATCAGGCGATATTTGAACGAGTCATGGTTTACTTTGTATTTTGACGAGGCGAAGTCGAGACAAAATACTCGTGGTGAGACGAAAACGTTCGATATGTTTCCGAACCTTATCAGAAAAAGGTACGATCTTTCAAAAGGAGAGGAAATATCTATCACTCGCTAATTCCAATCAAACAAATTGTTAAAATGGTTTTGGCTTTTATTGTATTCTTTCATTATTGTGAATGTTTTCCCTTACCGTGTGCTTAGCAACCTCCTGCGTGCCTGCATAACTCGAAGGTTGAACGTTGAACGTTGACCATTTACTATATTATTTTTCAGAGTTACATCAGTTTCTGCAAATGACGGCAAATGGCATCACATATGCACATCCTGGGAAAACAGTGCGGGCTTGTGGAGATTCTACAAAGACGGACGTGTAAAAGAACAAGGAGGAGGTTTAAAGACTGGTCACGTGATTAGATCAGGAGGATCCTTAGTACTGGGAATCGAGCAAGATCCTCCTGGTGTGTTCGAACCTGGCCAGTTTTTTAGAGGAATGATGACGAATTTGAACGTATGGGATCACGTTTTATCTGCTGAAGAAATCGAAATCTCGTCAAAGTCGTGTCTGTCAGGAGAAGGGAACGTAGTCAGATGGACAGATTTAATACGTGGTCGTAGAGGAAAGACCAAGCTGGTTATTCCGTCTCCTTGTAAGTCGCTAAATGCGTAGCACTCGTGGAATACTGTTTTCATCATTTATTCGGATATCATCAGTGCAAGGTCACTCTCCTCCACTTTCTCAACGAGTAAAATTGGAGTCAACACCAGTTTTGTTACATAGCTTAATCTGTTGTGAAGAACCATCAGTTACTATAAACTGTGGTGGAAATAACTGGGATAATCATAGAAATTAGAATTTCCTTGATTGCGATTGGTTTAAAAAACTCCTATTTTCCACTAATTCACTTGCGAAGCTGTTATCAGACAGTTTTGTATCGGACAGTTCAATAAGCCAATCACATTCAAAGTTGTAGTTTAAAGGGACACAGTCAGCTGGCGCACATGCGCATTGGATACAATTCCATAGCTAATTTGGATATAACGGAGACGCGATAAATACTGTTTTTAACCAGACATGATAAAGATAATATCA
Organism: Platygyra sinensis; assembly: GCA_019787425.1. Classification (NCBI taxonomy): domain Eukaryota; kingdom Metazoa; phylum Cnidaria; class Anthozoa; order Scleractinia; family Merulinidae; genus Platygyra; species Platygyra sinensis. Next base: position 2,956 of record JAHPZR010050696.1, on the reverse strand, counting down.
TTGGATGAGCAAAAGCACACTCAAAAACAGGTTTTTCAGTAAACGAATGAAAATCAAGCAGAACACTTCGAAAATTGGACGGATTTCTGGATGAACTTTGATTTTAGGTCGGAGTGAACTTTTTTCAAAGTGGTGAGAAAACTAGTGTCCAGGTCCGCGCTGTCACAAGACTGACTGTGTCCCTTTAAATTAACCAGTGAAATTGAAAGTTGTAGTTTAAATCAACCAATCACAACCTTGGTTTCAGACACCAATAATTTACGCCTCCTTTGTCAGTCTTTTATGCAAATTTTCCCTTTCCTTCATAACTTGGCTATTCTTCTTTTGTCGGAAAATGCAATTTTTATGATTAATTGGCAATACTCGTGCTCGTGATAAACAATTCGGACTCTCGCTGCGCAGTCGTGCGATTTTGTTAATCACTCTTACGATTACGTACCGAATTGAGCTCCACTCACTCCTATTACCATTACAAATGATACTTAGCAAAAACAGTATTAATCGTGTAATTAAGGGTGTTTAACCTAGTACCAGTTCTACTAAAACTTCGTGTCTGAATTCATTCAATTTCACGCATTTACGGTGCAGCCTAAGTCAAAATATGACTAATTATTGACACTTGTTCAAACACGCTTTTAAATTCTCCTAATTGCATTTAGCAAATAACAATCATTGCCCTAAAACATTATGACACCCAGATAAGAGGTGATTCATTGTTAATTATGCTCAGAAAACGAATGATTTACAAGCTTAAGGTCGAGTTTGAGGATCCTCCACCTTGGTAACTTCATCAGATGCGAACGGTTAGTCTCGAGCATCAGACCACTGTTATGGTTTATGAGAGGTAACTATTCAGAGCGTCCAATTATGTTCAGTTACTCTACCAAATATTTGCATGTCCACTGCTACAAACCTTCAGTAACTGTATGTTTGAGCCTCTAAATGGGTACGTACGAACGTCGATTTCGTCGCGCTTTTTTCATCAAATCGTCGATTTTTCAACGAAATCGTCGCTTTTGGTCGCTTTTATATCTAGAATTGTTTTGCGCGAGAGCTTTAATGACCCGATATTGGTAATTGAAAGACATTTTCACTTAAAAAGTGACACACGTTATTTTATATAACATTGGACATCCAATTGTCATTGCAGTTGAGAAAAAGATGGTATGATTGTCAAAAATTGTTCAAAACCTATTTACGCGGTTCTAGTTACTGAAGCTACTTGAATGATATGTTGTCACGTCTTCCTTACAACTGGCTGCACTAATGACACTGTTGATCAGGGTTATCTTTTTAGTAGTAAACCATGTCATCAAAGTTTCGCTTCCTCACACCCCTTTCTCAACGGCTCGAAATTCGGCAATTCCTTCCGGGGATGAAGAACAGCATTTGCTTCGTGTCCTCCGTCAACACCATCGAACTCAATATCCAAAAACTGTTCAAGCTCCAGGTCGTCATCCTCCAGTTCTGATTCGGTTACTTCTGCAATTGCAAAAGCTGTTGGACTTCTGTTTATCGAGTTTAAAATGCGCAAATGACACGAGTCCGAGATGTACACAATATCACTTTGGTTACTATCACCAGCCACGCTCGTGCTTATGTCATTTCCCGCCAGGGGAAACAAGATGCCCTTTTCTAAAACCATCCCCAATAGGCCCTTTGCAGGATCCAGTCACATGGTACAGAATAAATTACGCTGGGACACAAATAACGTAGTGGGACTTCCAAAACAAAAAAACTCTTACCAGTCCAACCCGACTTTCCTTTGTTTTGAAAGTCCCACTGCGCTGTTTGCGTCCCAGCGTAATTTATTCCGTACCATGTGCCCTCAAGCCAGGGAAAAGGCCCTGGGAACGAGGTTGCCACAAAGCATCTCAGCTGGAGACACCCACATCACATCAATAGCCGTCTCATTCGGATTGTCGGGAACATGTGATTCAGCGGCCAGCGGGGGGACGTTAACGTCGCTGATAATAATGCTCATTAATTAATCGGACTGAATGATCTACTAATCATGATCAGTCATTAACAGTCACGCACACGGACTTTTTAAAATCCTTTTCTTTTTTTATCAAGTACACTAATTTCCAAATTTCAGGTTTGATTGTGGTTCAAATGACCTATCATTTTCATATTTAATTTCTTTTAGGTCTGACTGAGTAATATCTTGTCTGAACGCAATAATTTCTAAATCGTCGCTTCTTCGCTTCAATCTCCGAGATCTTCGTTTCATCAATAGCGATCGTCGCGTCTTCGATTTCGTCGGAAATACCCATAGAGGAGGGTATGAATGGGGGGGGGGGGGGGTCCACATGTCGGTTGTCGGTTAAAATTTCATTACTTTGTCGCTTGTCGGTTAAAATTTTCGACCTTTGTCGGTTGTCGGTAAATCCCAGTTAATTTTTTGTCGCTAGTCGGTAACAAGTTTTTTTCCTCATTTTGTCAGTAGTCAGTAATATTTTCTAGCCCTTTGCCGCTAGTCGGTTAACCCCATTCACACCCTCATGGAGAGTCTTTTATTAGTCAGCCGCTAATACACCTTATTAGCTTGTGAAAAGAAAAACTTACCAACTTTTCACGATTGCAATAAATCTGAATCTAAGGGAAACTAATTCAGGCAAGTACTTTCGGAATAACGGGGATATCATCCCTGGGCATAAAAAACTTTCAGGTAGGGATTATAGCGCTATAAAGCCACACATATGACGCTTCAAGGTATAGAACAAGACAGATTTGAGACGCGACAATAAGAAACTTCTCTACTGTTGGAAAACGGTTTTTATACGTCTAACCTTTTTCTTTGTCTGTTAACACAAAGCAAATCACTAATTTTAAAATATATCTGTGCTACTTTACGCTGCACAAGCAGTAATACTAGCAATAATTGCTCTCTAGCTAGAATGACACAGCCTTGATTTATTCCATTTTGGATATTTTCTAAAGTATTGTTGGATAT
>JAHPZR010050695.1:0-18424 GCA_019787425.1 Platygyra sinensis | reverse complement strand
TCCTGTTGTAAAGGCAAATGGTATGTGAGAAGATTTGATCCTGATACAGTTGAGAACGGCCATATTTATTCTTCTGTAAAAAAGGGGGAAGTATTCATATATTGGGTTTACCTCGACATTTTCGGTGAGTTAGGCTGGAGATTTTGTGGGCGGGTTTGATAGTCATTAGCAACTGGATAATCAGTCAAAGAAACATAGTATTTGGGATATAACTGCGAGCATGCGATGAAGGGTGAGCTTTTCAGTCCCATTATATAAGGTTTTGAATTAAATGAGTGTTAGCCGCTATTCTACTAATGTTGATGTGGTTTCTATGATAAGAACAATTGTTATGTCAACTTCGGGGCGGAATGCACTAGTGAGAATGTGAAGAGGTTGTGACCAGGTTCGAATCGTTTTCGTGTTGTAGTGAAACCTAAATATTGCTCCAGAGTCGAGGGCGAGTCGTTAATTTCAGCATCCATTGATCAGTTTCAGTGATAAGCTTGAACGAGAAAAGCGAAGAGACTACGATTAATTTCTTCAAGAGAACAAAAAGAAATTATTCTGTGACGATTTTACATTTATAATAGTTCTTGTTTACTACTGGGATGAGAAGATACGTTATAAATGAAACTTAATCTTTTCTCGTCAATGTTATCAGGGTTTTCGCTGTATCACATTAATAGCCAGCACGAATTGTAGTAAAAAAAAAAGAAAATTTGTTTAAGATAACTTAAGTGAGGTATATGAAGTTTTGGGAGTTCTGTGATTTTATTAAGTACAAGGACTTTGGTGATTGAGTAATAAAGACTGTCGTGTATGTTGCCGGTTTGTGATTTTTAGCTTTGTTTTGAGGGGGTGTGACAGTTACATAATATTGGCTTGCTTCAGTGTAATGATGGCTAGTTATGAACGAGATGAGTTTCGCGTTTTGAAGTAGTTCATGAGTCAGTACTTATACAAATGGGAAGAGATATTTTATTTCAGGTTACAAAGCGTAACTTGATACTTTTGTTTTTCACAACGAGTAAATTCAATAAGAGGTCACGAATCGTCACTTCTAGTTGAAAGAACATATTTTAGAGGAGACGAGACTATTTAGATTTGCAACAGTTTGAACGTTTACAAAATAAGTGGAAGTGACAATTGTTTTGTTTCTTGTATGCAAATGTAACGAGATATTTTTATTTTTAGTTACAAAGGGTTATTTGACACCCTTGTTTTTTCAAAAGGGAGTAAATTCAATTAGAGGTGATGAATCGTGAGCACTTTTCCCCGAGATGTTTATTATTTTTAGTTAGAAATGGTAACTTGACACTTCTGTGTTTCACAAGGAGTAAATTCAATTGGAGGCTGACGAATCGTCACCAACTGTTCCCATGAAATGTTTGAACAAACAAAACGAGATATTGGTATTTTTGAGCTATTTTTTTTATAAAAACAAATATCTCTTAGTCGGCGAGTCGGGTATATGTTATCTACGGTCAATGGATGAGTGGGTGAGTGAGTGAGTTAGTGAGTTAGTGAGCGAGAGATGTATGTATTTCACACCAGTCAGATTGGATCTACTATAAACAGCGAATCAAATTTCTTGTTTTGTTGCAGATTCAAGTAACATGATAGTTTTATTTGTTATTTCCAAATTGTAACTTGACACTTTTGTTTTTCACGGTCAGAATAAACTGGCAAACAAGAAGCCGATCTTTTCCGGAAAAATGTTTGGACCTATCTTTTCTTAATGAATTCAGGGGCATTCTAATATTTCGCATTAATGGCAATTGCTAAAAAATGGGAACTTTTAGCGGAGATTTTCTTAAAGTTAAGGTTTGTGGTATTCCTGAAGACTCTGGCGACGAGCTGAATGCAAATTAATTCGATTAGACTTTGAGGAGACAGTGGCTGCACGCTTCGCGAAATACAGTCTCATAAGGTGGCAAAAAAACTCTCAGGCGTTGTTAAGGGTAATGTGACAAGGAAATGTCCTAAATTCTGCAGATCTCGTGGCGTCTTATAAAATTTATACAGTTTTTATAAGTCTTTCTTTTTTCAGGATTACCTTTCATAACGTCTTATTGGTTTTGATATCGATACTAATTTGAAATGGTTTCGTGGAATATCAAAACTAAAAAAATCTACAATCCTGATTGTTGGAATCAGAACATGCTTGTTATAAACTGAGTTAAATTCAATTATACGTTGACTAGTAAAAACGTGACAATCTTACTTTTTACGCGAGCGTTTGTAACATGCATGATACTTTTGTTTTTTTTTTTTCGTTAAGTTATACAACATGATCCCCTTGTTTTCTTGAAAACTTAAGTGCGATGTGCTTTTTCTTCACTGCTGGAGATAAATATCTAAATTCAATTATACGCTGACTGGTGAAAACGCGACAATCTTACTTTTCACGGGAACGTTTGTAACATGATACTTTTGTTTTCCTCCTTAAGTTACCGGTATACAATTTGATCCCCTTGTTTTCTCGAAAACGTAAGGGCGATGTGTTTTTTCTAAATATCTACGAAAAAAATGGAAGAAAAAAGATTTTTTCGAAACACTTATTATCATTTCACGGATAACCAAAAAATTATCTAATTATGAGATAATCACATCTGACAGGTCGAGTCACGGAACAGCACGTTCTTATTCTGTTGGCACCTTTGGAATCAAAAACCACTTCAAATCAGCGAGAACGTACTGTAGGAACTATTCAACGACTGACTCTGAAAAGCTGGTACACTAACTTACAACAAAAGCCTCTTAACAGATGTCAAGTACACAACTACGACTTATCCAAGACGAAAACAAAACCGACAAACGAACTTCTAACAACTAACAACAGATGGATTGAAACCGACCAATGACCGATGACAAACTTAACTTAAGAGTCTTGCAACCAATACCATGAAGGCTTAATGAACAATCACTTTTAACGGACCTGACTGGTAACACTATCGACTGACAAGCATTATTCACTACCTCCAAGAACTTGTTATTCACAAAAAAATAACTCTTGCACGCCATGCGTGCCTATGTTTTTCTCAAGCATCTGAGCGGGCCGGATGCCTAAATCCTCGAATTTGATTGGCTAATCTTACACACGTGACCGGTCCAGCTTTTTACGATACGGCCCACGGGCCGGATTTTTTCCCGCTGCCTGCCCCACTGCTTAAATTTCGCTCCTAAAAGTTAGCGGTAATCGGCAATCTTTTACCTTTTTTACACATCCATCGACGATTAGTCACCACAAGTTTATCTCCGTTCTCTTTGACATGGCAAGGAAAGTCACTGTAAGTAAATTGAGTTGAGTGTTTTGAAGTTGTGAAAGTTTGCTTGGTTGTTTGTAGCTTGGCGCTGTAATGGCGCTTAATCCTGTGTTTCCCTCGCCGTAGAATTTGAGTCAAATTCAGTCAAGTTTACGTTTTTGATCGTTGCTGTATTCAGGAGAATTTCTGTAGAATACACTTAATGAATTTCCTCGCTTTCCGCTATTCAATTTATGGTAGAAAAGTCTGATTTCAGTCAAGTGATTTCAGTCAAGTGACGACTGACAGACATTGTTTTTGTAGTAAAACTTCAAACTTCGCACGAAATTTCACACCGGGAAAACAATTTTGGAAAACTTAACTGGTTAAATAAATGCAACTAACATAAAGTAGTTCGGAAACTATATGTTCTTTAATACATCTTTCTTGGCCTACTATCTGAATTATTCGCTCGTTGCCAAGACTTTTTACAAATCGTTAGTAGACGGCGCGCAAGCCGATTCAATGACAATTAGAGTTGCGTAAACAAACCCATTAGTACTCTGTAAAACCAATTCACTGCAGGAAAAAAATAAACATGTTATTTACCGGGCTAGGTCGGTCCGTATGGGAAAAACTGTGCCCTTGGTCTTGAGTACGGCCCTCGGCCTTCGGCCTCGGGCCGTACTCAAGACCTCGGGCACAGTTTTTTCCCATACGGACCTCCCGCCCGGTAAATAACATATATATATTTGCACGCAACAAGAACAAAACAATCGTTAGCTGTACCTATCGTAAACGTTCGAACTCTTTCAAATCAAAATAGTCTCGTCTCCTCTAAAACATTTCGTAAAAACTAGAAGCAACGATGCGTGACGTCTAATTGAATTTACTCCTTGTGAAAAACAAAAATATCAAGTTACCTTTGTAACTAAAAATCAAAACATCTCGCCATTTGCATACAACTACCTCACGCACTGTTTCAAACCTCAAGGCTCATCTCGTCCATAACTAAAATTCTCAGCCTAACCCACAGAAAATGCCGAAGTAAACACAATATATGACTACTTCCTCCTCTTTTATAGAAGAATAAATATGGCCGTTCTGAACTGTATCGGGATCAAATCTTCTCATGTACCATTTACTTTTAAAACAAGAAATTTGATTGGCTGTTTATAGTAGATCCGATCTGATTGGTGTGACATACATACATCTCTCACTCACTGACCCGTTGACCCGTCCATAACATACTCGACGCGCCGACTAAGAGGTATTTTTTTTTACAAAAAAATAACTCAATAAACTAGGATGTATCACAGAAAATACCTCGGTATTATTGTAGGCACTGAAGTCTCCCAGAGCGATCATTGAACTTTGGAACACTGCTACAGCAATAACTACAAAGAAAAGAACAAGCCATATTATTACAAAAAACACAAATTTAACCATTACTGTATCACATAACCGGCTCTTGAGTTTTTGTATGAGAGTGTTTTTCAAGTTCCAAGACACTCCTGATTCAGGCAACAAGACTTGGGAGAAAATATTCCAAAATGTTTCAAGTCTTGTAGTCTACTCTCTGTGATGTTTACCTTGCCAAAACAGACTTAAAGGGGCATAATGTCATGCTACTTGGCAACTTTATAAAAAGCCAGGTGTCTTCAAATCAACTAAATTTCAAAACTAATGATCTAGTTTTGTTATTAAAGACTATTTGAAGGTACTGAAACTGTTTCCTGTCGCCTGTCACTATGGATGGCATGGATGGAAATGGGTTGAAATTAGAAAAAAATGTGCCAATTTTTTTTAATTTTTGATGCTACGTGTTCCAAAAATCCTCAAGAAATTTATAATGGTTACCCCTCTCTAATAAAATTCATTTGATATCTTCTTTGTAGCTTTACAGAAGCATTTTGTTTATGATTAAAGCTTCAAAGTGATGATTTCAGCACAGAATTGACCTAAAACAGCAAAATCCTCGTGACACTGCTCCTTCAAAGTTGTTACAACTGATACATTAAGGAATCCAGGTATTCTGTTTTAGGAAAGCCATGCAAGGTCAAATGTGTATAATGGAATTCCACGATAGAGACTAATATTATTTCCATCCCCAATTTCCCATCAACAAAACAACAACAAATGAATCAATGAAATGAAGACCATGACCTTTCTTGTGGTGGCTTTGAAAAGAGTCATAACTAAATTTTTGTTCCACAAAGAGCTTCTTAAAATCTTTCTTGACATTTTGTAAGAGAAAGTAATAGCTCTTTCAAAAGGTATAACTATTTCTGGAATTATAACAGTTTCATTATACGCGAGAATTGTGAACAAAGTTTTTGTTGCTACTGCAATGTGGGTGTGTTTTATCCTAAGTTTCAGGCAAGGTCAAAGCCCTGAGTCAGAAGCCCCAAAGGGGAGGGGGGGAGGGGTACTCCCGAAAATTTTGGATAGGGGTGTGCCGCAAAGGTTCTTGAACCCTAACCCTATTTAAAGACTAAGAAAGCGAAAACTGATACCCTTTTAAAGGCTCAAACATTTGTTTAGGTGCGTACTTTCACATGCCAGTATTAGATAATACAATTTAGCTACCCTATCTAAAGGACCACACCAGGAACACAGCAACAAAAGGGTAAAAAAAGATACCCTATTTAGGGACCGAGAACCTCAAAAACCATACCCTATTCCGTGGAACGTACATGTACCTATATAGCCCATATATGGGAGTACCCTATCCTCCAGGGGTCAGATGGCGCCCTTATACTTATGCTTCAGAGTAACTGTATTTAATTGCCATTGAAGTAAATCAGTGCCCGTCACTTTTGCAACTATAAGAAAGTATATCAGACTTAGAGGAAAGGTAAGTTTGTAAGTCTCAATGTCTTGCAGTATACAAATATACAGTGCCTATATTTCCTCTAAGAATACAACAGAAGAAGATGGCTGTATCAAAACGCCAAGCCTAAGCTTCACTGGCATTGCTATTGAATCAGATGTGTCTCTTTTCTTGTCCACCTAATAAATCTGTATTTTAAACAAGAACTTTGCAGAGTTTGAAAAAAGTAATTTTTATATTTATTTATTTATTATTATTGTTATTATTATTTATTTTATTATTTTTTCTTTTTTTAATCTGTTGTAATATAAAGGCAAATAAATGATGATGACGATGATGATGAAATTTGGAGTGCTGAATGGTAGAAAAGTGTGTGTCTGAAATAAAAAAATCAGATCTCAAAATCTTCATTAACATTAATTCACCTAGTCTAATTAAGTTGTCTCAGAGTCTAAGATTGTTCAAGACAGCAGAGTGAGCTCATCAGTTTCTTAACTTTTAAGTCAAATTGAGAGTTGCGGAAATATAACAATAATTTTATTACTATTATTTCTAGATTGTTATAAGGCTAGATACATGTAAAATATGAAAATTTAACTTGCACAGTTTGCTCATTCAAGAATAGTATATCAGCCACTGGGAAGAACACTGGCAAATATTTTCAACAAAAATGTATACAACATAAAACAATATTGATTCTGCCTCTAAAAACGTTTTCTGAATTATTGCCCATTGTGCAAATTCAACAATATAAAATTTTATGGAAATTTTCTGTCCCTGTCACTAATAATAAAAAAAACATTGAGACAATGACTTTTGAAAAACTTATGAAAATACTGCCTCTTTTTACAAACAAGAGGGGACACCTGTCCCAATAAACAAAAAACATTTAAATTACCACTGTCACTGTAGCCTCCGAAGGCAGACATTTTTCTGGCTGTCTCTTGTCTCTGCCGAAACAAGTAAACGACTAACACTGTTTTCACTAATTCAAAAATTCAGAGAGTTGTGCACAATAATACATATATGATCAGTAAACATGCCCAGATGTTGTGTCAGTCCCCTATAATGATAATATCCTATAATGAAAATATCTGCATTTTCATTACAAAGCAATTTAGAACAACAAAAATAAGCTTACGTTTTTTCTATGACAGCTGTGAGGCAAGCCAAAAGTCTTTTTAACTTGGCTTCCTAAATTAAAATTGCAATCGAACTATTATTTATTTAAACTGGACCACAGTGAACAAGCTTGCCAAAAAAAAAACAAATATTGTTCGATTTTAATTGCTCACCTTGTGTAACAAATATGAGAGAGTTAATTCACCAGCCGAATTTTAAAATTTTGAAACGAAAATGAAACTAGTGAGACAATCTCAGATAGTGCAGAGTGTTATGCTGGACTGTAAGTACATTTTGAGTCATCAGTTGCCTGTATGTAACTTGGGCTGGTGCACGATATACCAAGTGAATAGCAAGTCTCGAGTTACGTCACAAAGAACACAACAATGATTCCTATCCCTTACACAATAACACAATAGACTTCACACAAAAGAACGAGACAATAGTGCATATATTGACTTGGTATATCGAGCATCACCTGTAACTTGTTAGTTCAAGGCCCAAAAATAACTTACAATTACTGTTTGCCAAGAAGGTGTTATATTTTACTGTGGTGTTTTACGTTGAATTTCGTTTATTTTTAATTCATTGATACGTTGAACTAGCAAACGTGATAATTTTATTTTTTCAACGCCAAAATTTGTAACTTGATACTTTTGTTTTCCTCGCAAAGTTTGTAACATGATACCCTTGTTTTCCCAAAAACATACAAAGGAAAATATGCTGGCTTTTTTCCTGCTGGAGAATAATGAACTAATGTTATTAACTTATAAAAAAAATGGAAGAGGAATGATTTTGTTTCAATCTTGAGGCAAATTTTCATATCATCCATAAACAGTTACTAATTTAATTATCAAATAGTCACGTCGTGTCTCGGAATAGCACGTTCTTATTAGGTTGCCACCGTTGCTACCGTGTTAACAATAAACCAGTTCAAAATACACAATGATATCGATTGAGACAACCGAGAAGCGTTTTAACTTTACCGATATTATTTATATCTTACATCGGGGAATGAGTCCCCTCAAAGACTGACTAAATTTATTTCCGGTTTCCGTAAATGCCACAGTGTCTGCAGCAATATTTGAGAAGTTTCTTTTGTCACGACATTACTACCAGGTACTTTTAATGTCGCTAACTTGGAAATGTTTAGGGTGAATACATTTGTTAACTTCTTGCTCTCTTTCATGGGAGGAGAAAATAAACAGACGGCTGAGGAGATCCGTTCGTTCCGCTCTTTAAAGCTTATAGTTTGAAAATAGCACACAACATTTTTTAACCGAGCTAAGGATGATTCCAAATGATACGCTGTCACAAAAGCGTTCTTTGCACTAAAAAGGAAAACTGATATTACCTGAAATATAACTGTTATCGCCCGTTAAGAGGAGTGTGGTATCGCATGCATGAATGCTGAACTCGAGAACGGATTGTATCATGCTGACAGTGCTAGAGCGCATGCGTCTTACATGTTGTGTTCTACCACAAGGAAAAGCACTTAACGTTCAAGTGTAATTGTGTATGAAATGTATCGTTTACCTAACATATAATTAACACTAATGCTAATCAATCTGCGCACGCGCCTCAAGCAATTGCTTTTGTTCTTAAGAACGGAATAGTACCACAAGGATAACAAGAGAATATTGGAACCATATATAGTTTTCTGATGTTACTAACGTAGTAATGTAAGTATGGTATGTTTTACGGAGCAATCAAAGGTACCTACCCCACCCGCTCAAAACAAGGCTAATTAATTAATTGAAATTAATTAATTAAACTAACATTAAAGTTTACACCTTTTTGCCTTATTTCCAAAGTGCCTTGGTGCCTTATTGCCATATTGCCATAGTGCTTTAGCGGCATCAACCCCCAAACCATCCCAATAGTGCACTCTGCACTAAAAAGAAAAAATTACTGAACCCCCAACGCATTCCTTTTTAGTGCAGAGTGCACTATTGGGATGGTTTGGGGGTTGAGCCGCTAAAGCACTATGGCAATTAGCCACTAAGGCACTATGGCAATAAGGTGTAAACTTTAATGTTAGTTAAATTAATTTTTCAATTAATTAATTAGCCTTTTTTGAGCGGGTGGGGTAGGTACCTTTGATTGCTACGTAAAACGTACCATACTTACATTACATCTATCGTAACATCAGAAACTATATATGATTCCAATATTCTCTTGTTATCCTTGTGGTACTATTCCGCTCTTAAGAACAAAAGCAATTTGCTCGAAGCGCATGCGCAGCTTGATTAGCATTAGTGTTAACTATATGTTAGGTAAACCATAGATTTGATGCACAATTACACTTGAACATTAAGTGCTTCTCCTTGTGGTAGAACACAACATGTAAGACGCATGCGCTCTAGCACTGTCAGCATGATACAATCCGTTCTTGAGTTCAGCATTCATGTGTGCGATACCACACTCCTCTTAACGGGCGATAGCGGTTATATTTCAGGTAATGTCAATTTTCCTTTTTAGTGCAAAGAACGCTGTTGTGACATTGTTTCGTTTGGAATCATCCCTAGCTCGGTTAAAAAATGTCGTGTGCTATTTTCAAACTATTTCGTGTTTGCTAAGCTTTAAAGAGGGAAACGAATGCATCTCCTCAGCCGCCTGTTTATTTTCTCCCCCCATGAAAGAGAACAAGACGTTCACAAATGTATTCACCCTAAACATTTCTGAGTTAGCGACATTAAAAGTACCCGGTAGTAATGTCGTGACAAAAGAAACTTCTCAAATATTACTGCAGACATTCTGGCACTTACGGAAACCGTCAGTCTTTGAGGGGACTCATTCACCAATGTAAGATATAAATAATATCGGTAAAGTTAAAATGCTTCTCGGTTGTCTCAGTCGATATCATTGTGTATTTTGAACTGGTTTATTGTTAACACGGTAGCAACGGTGGCAACCTAATAAGAACGTGCTATTCCGAGACACGCCGTGTTTATTTGGTAATTAAATTAGTAACTGTTTATGGATGATATGAAAATTTGCCTCTTGAATGAAACAAAATCACTCCTCTTCCATTTTTTTCATAAGTTAATAACATTAGTTCATTTTTCTCCAGCAGGAAAAAAGCCAGCATACTTTCCTATACCTGCCAACTCTCACGCCTGTGGGTTGAAAACTCACAAGTCTCACGCCTGCGGGCCAATTTCTCACGCCTGATTGAAAAATGTGAGTTGTTGCCTTCTTGCTTGACACAATTTCCAAAAATATGTTAACTCAGACGCATGTAAGGAACGAAAACCATGTGTAAAATGAAATTTTTGAGGTGAAAAGTATTGGGAGCAAGCTCGCGTTTAAGGCTGGGACTGGGAAATTCGAGGGCTGTTTCCGCTTTCGTCAGAGTATGCAAATTTGGTAGGTCACTCATAAGGCGGGAAAATGTAAGTGCTAACTTCCGAGTTTTCGTACATGTGGCCGTTTCTGGGAACACCAACATCACAACTGCCTTAAAAAAATGACCATGTCAGTCCAAAACTTTCCGATTATAGAACTATAGCGCTGATGTTATCAGCTAACGTCGGTCCATGTGGCTAAGCGTTTTCTCGATAACTTCAACTTCGGTAGACTTCGGACGTCTTCGAAAGACTTCAGACGTCTTTGGAAGACTTCGGACGTCTTCGGAAGACTTCGGACTTCTTCGGGAATCTTCGGAAATGATCGTGTCGTTTCCAAAAATCTCAGCACTCCCGGGATAAAAATCTCACGCCTATATCTCAGAAAAAGTTGGCAGGCATACTTTCCTTTGTATGTTTTTGGGAAAACAAGGGTATCATGTTACAAACTTTGCGAGGAAAACAAAAGTACAAGTACAAATTTGGCGTTGAAAAATAAAATTATCACGTTTGCTAGTTCAACGTATCAATGAATTAAAAATAAACGAAATTCAACGTAAAACACCACAGTAAAATATAACACCTTCTTGGCAAACAGTAATTGTAAGTTATTTTTGGGCCTTGAACTAACAAGTTACAGGTGATGCTCGATATACCAAGTCAATATATGCACTATTGTCTCGTTCTTTTGTGTGAAGTCTATTGTGTTATTGTGTAAGGGATAGGAATCATTGTTGTGTTCTTTGTGACGTAACTCGAGACTTGCTATTCACTTGGTATATCGTGCACCAGCCCAAGTTACATACAGGCAACTGATGACTCAAAATGTACTTACAGTCCAGCATAACACTCTGCACTATCTGAGATTGTCTCACTAGTTTCATTTTCGTTTCAAAATTTTAAAATTCGGCTGGTGAATTAACTCTCTCATATTTGTTACACAAGGTGAGCAATTAAAATCGAACAATATTTGTTTTTTTTTTGGCAAGCTTGTTCACTGTGGTCCAGTTTAAATAAATAATAGTTCGATTGCAATTTTAATTTAGGAAGCCAAGTTAAAAAGACTTTTGGCTTGCCTCACAGCTGTCATAGAAAAACGTAAGCTTATTTTTGTTGTTCTAAATTGCTTTGTAATGAAAATGCAGATATTTTCATTATAGGATATTATCATTATAGGGGACTGACACAACATCTGGGCATGTTTACTGATCATATATGTATTATTGTGCACAACTCTCTGAATTTTTGAATTAGTGAAAACAGTGTTAGTCGTTTACTTGTTTCGGCAGAGACAAGAGACAGCCAGAAAAATGTCTGCCTTCGGAGGCTACAGTGACAGTGGTAATTTAAATGTTTTTTGTTTATTGGGACAGGTGTCCCCTCTTGTTTGTAAAAAGAGGCAGTATTTTCATAAGTTTTTCAAAAGTCATTGTCTCAATGTTTTTTTTTATTATTAGTGACAGGGACAGAAAATTTCCATAAAATTTTATATTGTTGAATTTGCACAATGGGCAATAATTCAGAAAACGTTTTTAGAGGCAGAATCAATATTGTTTTATGTTGTATACATTTTTGTTGAAAATATTTGCCAGTGTTCTTCCCAGTGGCTGATATACTATTCTTGAATGAGCAAACTGTGCAAGTTAAATTTTCATATTTTACATGTATCTAGCCTTATAACAATCTAGAAATAATAGTAATAAAATTATTGTTATATTTCCGCAACTCTCAATTTGACTTAAAAGTTAAGAAACTGATGAGCTCACTCTGCTGTCTTGAACAATCTTAGACTCTGAGACAACTTAATTAGACTAGGTGAATTAATGTTAATGAAGATTTTGAGATCTGATTTTTTTATTTCAGACACACACTTTTCTACCATTCAGCACTCCAAATTTCATCATCATCGTCATCATCATTTATTTGCCTTTATATTACAACAGATTAAAAAAAGAAAAAATAATAAAATAAATAATAATAACAATAATAATAAATAAATAAATATAAAAATTACTTTTTTCAAACTCTGCAAAGTTCTTGTTTAAAATACAGATTTATTAGGTGGACAAGAAAAGAGACACATCTGATTCAATAGCAATGCCAGTGAAGCTTAGGCTTGGCGTTTTGATACAGCCATCTTCTTCTGTTGTATTCTTAGAGGAAATATAGGCACTGTATATTTGTATACTGCAAGACATTGAGACTTACAAACTTACCTTTCCTCTAAGTCTGATATACTTTCTTATAGTTGCAAAAGTGACGGGCACTGATTTACTTCAATGGCAATTAAATACAGTTACTCTGAAGCATAAGTATAAGGGCGCCATCTGACCCCTGGAGGATAGGGTACTCCCATATATGGGCTATATAGGTACATGTACGTTCCACGGAATAGGGTATGGTTTTTGAGGTTCTCGGTCCCTAAATAGGGTATCTTTTTTTACCCTTTTGTTGCTGTGTTCCTGGTGTGGTCCTTTAGATAGGGTAGCTAAATTGTATTATCTAATACTGGCATGTGAAAGTACGCACCTAAACAAATGTTTGAGCCTTTAAAAGGGTATCAGTTTTCGCTTTCTTAGTCTTTAAATAGGGTTAGGGTTCAAGAACCTTTGCGGCACACCCCTATCCAAAATTTTCGGGAGTACCCCTCCCCCCCTCCCCTTTGGGGCTTCTGACTCAGGGCTTTGACCTTGCCTGAAACTTAGGATAAAAACACACCCACATTGCAGTAGCAACAAAAACTTTGTTCACAATTCTCGCGTATAATGAAACTGTTATAATTCCAGAAATAGTTATACCTTTTGAAAGAGCTATTACTTTCTCTTACAAAATGTCAAGAAAGATTTTAAGAAGCTCTTTGTGGAACAAAAATTTAGTTATGACTCTTTTCAAAGCCACCACAAGAAAGGTCATGGTCTTCATTTCATTGATTCATTTGTTGTTGTTTTGTTGATGGGAAATTGGGGATGGAAATAATATTAGTCTCTATCGTGGAATTCCATTATACACATTTGACCTTGCATGGCTTTCCTAAAACAGAATACCTGGATTCCTTAATGTATCAGTTGTAACAACTTTGAAGGAGCAGTGTCACGAGGATTTTGCTGTTTTAGGTCAATTCTGTGCTGAAATCATCACTTTGAAGCTTTAATCATAAACAAAATGCTTCTGTAAAGCTACAAAGAAGATATCAAATGAATTTTATTAGAGAGGGGTAACCATTATAAATTTCTTGAGGATTTTTGGAACACGTAGCATCAAAAATTAAAAAAAATTGGCACATTTTTTTCTAATTTCAACCCATTTCCATCCATGCCATCCATAGTGACAGGCGACAGGAAACAGTTTCAGTACCTTCAAATAGTCTTTAATAACAAAACTAGATCATTAGTTTTGAAATTTAGTTGATTTGAAGACACCTGGCTTTTTATAAAGTTGCCAAGTAGCATGACATTATGCCCCTTTAAGTCTGTTTTGGCAAGGTAAACATCACAGAGAGTAGACTACAAGACTTGAAACATTTTGGAATATTTTCTCCCAAGTCTTGTTGCCTGAATCAGGAGTGTCTTGGAACTTGAAAAACACTCTCATACAAAAACTCAAGAGCCGGTTATGTGATACAGTAATGGTTAAATTTGTGTTTTTTGTAATAATATGGCTTGTTCTTTTCTTTGTAGTTATTGCTGTAGCAGTGTTCCAAAGTTCAATGATCGCTCTGGGAGACTTCAGTGCCTACAATAATACCGAGGTATTTTCTGTGATACATCCTAGTTTATTGAGTTATTTTTTTGTAAAAAAAAATACCTCTTAGTCGGCGCGTCGAGTATGTTATGGACGGGTCAATGGATCAGTGAGTGAGTGAGTCAGTGAGAGATGTATGTATGTCACACCAATCAGATGGGATCTACTATAAACAGCCAATCAAATTTCTTGTTTTAAAAGTAAATGGTACATGAGAAGATTTGATTCCGATACAGTTCAGAACTGCCATATTTATTCTTCTATAAAAGAAGAGGAAGTAGTCATATATTGAGTTTACTTCGGCATTTTCTGTGGGTTAGGCTGAGGATTTTAATTATGGACGAGATGAATGTTGAGGTTTGAAACAGTGCGTGAGCTAGTTGTATGCAAATGGACGAGATGTTTTGATTTTTAGTTACAAATGGTAACTTGATATTTTTGTTTTTCACAAGGAGTAAATTTAATTAGACGTCACGCATCGTTGCTTCTAGTTCTTAGGAAATGTTTTAGAGGAGACGAGACTATTTTGATTTGAAAAAGTTCGAACGTTTACGATAGGGACAGGTTACGATTGTTGTGTTCTTGTTGCGTGCAAATATATATATGTTATTTACCGGGCGGGAGGTCCGTATGGGAAAAAACTGTGCCCGAGGTCTTGAGTACGGCCCGAGGCCGAAGGCCGAGGGCCGTACTCAAGACCAAGGGCACAGTTTTTCCCATACGGACCGACCTAGCCCGGTAAATAACATGTTTATTTTTTTCCTGCAGTGAATTGGTTTTACAGAGTACTAATGGGTTTGTTTACGCAACTCTAATTGTCATTGAATCGGCTTGCGCGCCGTCTACTAACGATTTGTAAAAAGTCTTGGCAACGAGCGAATAATTCAGATAGTAGGCCAAGAAAGATGTATTAAAGAACATATAGTTTCCGAACTACTTTATGTTAGTTGCATTTATTTAACCAGTTAAGTTTTCCAAAATTGTTTTCCCGGTGTGAAATTTCGTGCGAAGTTTGAAGTTTTACTACAAAAACAATGTCTGTCAGTCGTCACTTGACTGAAATCACTTGACTGAAATCAGACTTTTCTACCATAAATTGAATAGCGGAAAGCGAGGAAATTCATTAAGTGTATTCTACAGAAATTCTCCTGAATACAGCAACGATCAAAAACGTAAACTTGACTGAATTTGACTCAAATTCTACGGCGAGGGAAACACAGGATTAAGCGCCATTACAGCGCCAAGCTACAAACAACCAAGCAAACTTTCACAACTTCAAAACACTCAACTCAATTTACTTACAGTGACTTTCCTTGCCATGTCAAAGAGAACGGAGATAAACTTGTGGTGACTAATCGTCGATGGATGTGTAAAAAAGGTAAAAGATTGCCGATTACCGCTAACTTTTAGGAGCGAAATTTAAGCAGTGGGGCAGGCAGCGGGAAAAAATCCGGCCCGTGGGCCGTATCGTAAAAAGCTGGACCGGTCACGTGTGTAAGATTAGCCAATCAAATTCGAGGATTTAGGCATCCGGCCCGCTCAGATGCTTGAGAAAAACATAGGCACGCATGGCGTGCAAGAGTTATTTTTTTGTGAATAACAAGTTCTTGGAGGTAGTGAATAATGCTTGTCAGTCGATAGTGTTACCAGTCAGGTCCGTTAAAAGTGATTGTTCATTAAGCCTTCATGGTATTGGTTGCAAGACTCTTAAGTTAAGTTTGTCATCGGTCATTGGTCGGTTTCAATCCATCTGTTGTTAGTTGTTAGAAGTTCGTTTGTCGGTTTTGTTTTCGTCTTGGATAAGTCGTAGTTGTGTACTTGACATCTGTTAAGAGGCTTTTGTTGTAAGTTAGTGTACCAGCTTTTCAGAGTCAGTCGTTGAATAGTTCCTACAGTACGTTCTCGCTGATTTGAAGTGGTTTTTGATTCCAAAGGTGCCAACAGAATAAGAACGTGCTGTTCCGTGACTCGACCTGTCAGATGTGATTATCTCATAATTAGATAATTTTTTGGTTATCCGTGAAATGATAATAAGTGTTTCGAAAAAATCTTTTTTCTTCCATTTTTTTCGTAGATATTTAGAAAAAACACATCGCCCTTACGTTTTCGAGAAAACAAGGGGATCAAATTGTATACCGGTAACTTAAGGAGGAAAACAAAAGTATCATGTTACAAACGTTCCCGTGAAAAGTAAGATTGTCGCGTTTTCACCAGTCAGCGTATAATTGAATTTAGATATTTATCTCCAGCAGTGAAGAAAAAGCACATCGCACTTAAGTTTTCAAGAAAACAAGGGGATCATGTTGTATAACTTAACGAAAAAAAAAAAAACAAAAGTATCATGCATGTTACAAACGCTCGCGTAAAAAGTAAGATTGTCACGTTTTTACTAGTCAACGTATAATTGAATTTAACTCAGTTTATAACAAGCATGTTCTGATTCCAACAATCAGGATTGTAGATTTTTTTAGTTTTGATATTCCACGAAACCATTTCAAATTAGTATCGATATCAAAACCAATAAGACGTTATGAAAGGTAATCCTGAAAAAAGAAAGACTTATAAAAACTGTATAAATTTTATAAGACGCCACGAGATCTGCAGAATTTAGGACATTTCCTTGTCACATTACCCTTAACAACGCCTGAGAGTTTTTTTGCCACCTTATGAGACTGTATTTCGCGAAGCGTGCAGCCACTGTCTCCTCAAAGTCTAATCGAATTAATTTGCATTCAGCTCGTCGCCAGAGTCTTCAGGAATACCACAAACCTTAACTTTAAGAAAATCTCCGCTAAAAGTTCCCATTTTTTAGCAATTGCCATTAATGCGAAATATTAGAATGCCCCTGAATTCATTAAGAAAAGATAGGTCCAAACATTTTTCCGGAAAAGATCGGCTTCTTGTTTGCCAGTTTATTCTGACCGTGAAAAACAAAAGTGTCAAGTTACAATTTGGAAATAACAAATAAAACTATCATGTTACTTGAATCTGCAACAAAACAAGAAATTTGATTCGCTGTTTATAGTAGATCCAATCTGACTGGTGTGAAATACATACATCTCTCGCTCACTAACTCACTAACTCACTCACTCACCCACTCATCCATTGACCGTAGATAACATATACCCGACTCGCCGACTAAGAGATATTTGTTTTTATAAAAAAAATAGCTCAAAAATACCAATATCTCGTTTTGTTTGTTCAAACATTTCATGGGAACAGTTGGTGACGATTCGTCAGCTCCAATTGAATTTACTCCTTGTGAAACACAGAAGTGTCAAGTTACCATTTCTAACTAAAAATAATAAACATCTCGGGGAAAAGTGCTCACGATTCATCACCTCTAATTGAATTTACTCCCTTTTGAAAAAACAAGGGTGTCAAATAACCCTTTGTAACTAAAAATAAAAATATCTCGTTACATTTGCATACAAGAAACAAAACAATTGTCACTTCCACTTATTTTGTAAACGTTCAAACTGTTGCAAATCTAAATAGTCTCGTCTCCTCTAAAATATGTTCTTTCAACTAGAAGTGACGATTCGTGACCTCTTATTGAATTTACTCGTTGTGAAAAACAAAAGTATCAAGTTACGCTTTGTAACCTGAAATAAAATATCTCTTCCCATTTGTATAAGTACTGACTCATGAACTACTTCAAAACGCGAAACTCATCTCGTTCATAACTAGCCATCATTACACTGAAGCAAGCCAATATTATGTAACTGTCACACCCCCTCAAAACAAAGCTAAAAATCACAAACCGGCAACATACACGACAGTCTTTATTACTCAATCACCAAAGTCCTTGTACTTAATAAAATCACAGAACTCCCAAAACTTCATATACCTCACTTAAGTTATCTTAAACAAATTTTCTTTTTTTTTTACTACAATTCGTGCTGGCTATTAATGTGATACAGCGAAAACCCTGATAACATTGACGAGAAAAGATTAAGTTTCATTTATAACGTATCTTCTCATCCCAGTAGTAAACAAGAACTATTATAAATGTAAAATCGTCACAGAATAATTTCTTTTTGTTCTCTTGAAGAAATTAATCGTAGTCTCTTCGCTTTTCTCGTTCAAGCTTATCACTGAAACTGATCAATGGATGCTGAAATTAACGACTCGCCCTCGACTCTGGAGCAATA